>JAAGAY010140206.1:0-56000 GCA_011801015.1 Ardeotis arabs
AAAAAAAAAAAATTAGAGAACAGTTATCAATTGCTTAGACTCACTCTAGAAAGATATATTGAGAGGGATTACTCAAGGGTCTGTCCTGGCTCTGGCACTACTCATCATTTCTGTTAATGATTTTGGCAATAAAATAGGGATTACTCCTATAAAACTTGAATATGATACCAAAGTAGTGAGATGGAGCAGAGGGAATAAAGGCTGGACATTGTATTTAAGTTTTAAAAAAAAACCAAAAACACAACACACAAAACATGACCAATTGAAACAATTACTAGAAAGAAAATTTTGTTGGTTGCAAGTCTGTATTGACAAAGGCCAAATACTCTGCTTAGGCTGAGATCAGCTGCACAAAAATCAGGAGATAGTGAAGGACCAGGAAAACAACAGGTCTGCAGAAAGTTCTGGGGATTGCAGTGGGTAAAATCTGAAAGTCAGCTAACAAACCCACCCTGCTGTGAGAAAAAACAGCTTGAAACAAACAGAAGTGCCCTATGACAGACTTTGCAAGAAAAGTCTTCCAGTCTATTGAGTAATGGCAAAATCTTAACTGGAAAATGGACTGCAGTTTTAGTCATTGAACTAAAGATACAGATCAGTTTGGGAGATTTCTCTAAAAACAATGATAATTATAAGAGTACTAAAAAAACCAAATAACAACCCACCCCTTACCTGAGGAGAAGAATGTTAAAATGACTATTTAATCTTTGGAAGAGAAGCCTGAAGGCCACAAATCTTCAAAATAATAAAGGGAAAACAAGAAAACAAAACTTTCCAATAGCTATATTTTTTAAAATAGTGCAATATATGGCCTGGGGAAGTTTGAAGCTTTCATTGTTGCAGATTTTTAGAAACTGATTGATAAATGTGTGAGGAACAGGATGGGTGCAACTAATCCTGCCTTAGGAAAGTGGGATGGGCAAGATGACTCATTAGATGAAGGTATCTTCCACTATTACATCTATAAACTTCTGATGCTATGTATGCCAAGCATACCTAGAGCACAGAGTTGCACAGGGACATGAATTAAATAACTCCCATGAGACATTATGAGGCATTTCAAAGTGAAGTACTTTATTTTAGATAGGATGTTTTGTCTGAAATACTTCAGTTTTCAGGCATTCTAGGTTTTGACAAATATAATTGGAGATTTCTGCAGAAAGCAGATCATTCCTGCCCCCCTGCCACCCCGGGAAGTTTCCTTCTATTTAAGTCCCAAATTCTACACTGGGAATTTTTGAGGCAAAATTTCAAACCACCTCCTTGTATTCAGTACAGCATACTGGAAATGTGACATGGATTGCTAATTCTACAGCCTTCACAGTTTAGATAGAAAGTGGAGTGAGGGAAAGATGCTAGCTTTCATGCTGAAAAACGTACATATTTCTGAAAGGTGATTACTCGTTTAATAGCAATGCCAGAGGTTTAGATCTTGGGAGCAACCTAGGAAGGAAATGGGCAACACAGCAGGGAGAAGGAGTACACAAGTTTTCAGCTTCAGCATCCTCTTTCCTCTCCCAGGCATGAGGTTGGGAGCAGGACTCGCCCCCCCCAGGAACTGCCGGAGGGTTGGGGCAGTTAAAGGCACAGCTTCTCTAGGCTTCTTAGGGAATCTCACTCTGAACTGACCTAGCAAATAAAAATCACATCTACTGTGATTTCTAGCACCTCTGTGGTCCTTTCACTATTGCCCTATTGCTCTCCTGTCAAACAGGCTTAGCCCAGCAGCTCTGCTGGCACTTGGCAGTGAATCATTGCAAAACTTTGCTGGTTTAGCTACCTTTCTCACCAAGTCAAATCCACAAAGAGCCTCAGCATTTGGAGTCTGATTTTCAAACTTCAAAGAGTTGCACCCTCTTCTCCATCTCAGTGCTAATGGCGACCACTCCTCTCTCCAATCCTTGGCTCCTACTGCTTGCACTGGAGTCCACCCTGAAAATTTGACAACTTGTGTCCCCCCTCCCTGTCTCAGCCCAGATGGCACACAGGAGTGGGTGCAATGCAGGGACTCCTGTAACTCCCAGGAAAATTTCCAAATGGTATTAACCTTAATTTGGCTAAAAAACTCAAACAACCAAAAAAAAAAAAAAAAAAAAAAAAAAAAAAAAAACAAACCCACTAAAGGGAAAAAAAAAAAAGCTTTGGTTTCATTCTCTCCTTCTTTTCCTCCCCCTCTCTACACTGGCACTCCAGACTCGACTGTCTCTACAGTCAGGAATGACAGCTAAAAGCAGTCCTGTCTAATGGGTCAGGAACGTGGCAGGGCCACCACAGCACAGAAGTGCACACACCAGCTCCCTATCCCAAAAGGGAAGGGTGGCAACCATGAAAATTCCTCAAATCCTGGAGGCTCAATGCTCTGCAAAACCAACAGCTTCAGCAGGCCGTGCAGTAGTGAAAATCCAAGAGATAAAGGAACAAAACCTCAAAGGTGTTCAAAATCAACACATCTGAAGAATGTGATGGGCAGCAAGTACCTGATAGCCAAACTGGTAAATATACTCAAGGTGTCTAACTCACCCCCTTGCACTGCGGGGAATAAGTGCGGTTGAGGAGTTAAGCCTGAGGTCTTCTGTTCACAAGAGGACAGCTAAGGGAGCTGCATGGTAGGTGGCCCATTTCTGCCTTCACCCAGCCCTTGAGGAGCCAATAAACCTAAGTCTCCCCTTCCATTTAACTTTCTGTAAAGACTCCTATTTCCTTCTGTGCCATCTTCCCAGGACACACATACACACTCTTCTTAAGAACAGCTCTCCTTTGCAACAAGACTGACCCCACCATACTTACTGTCAGAATGCCGAAGGTGATAATGAACCTGAAGTGTGTCTGGGGTGGGCTGAAGCCACAGGCATTTGTTGCTTAAACCATTACACAAGAGGTTACTCTAATTACGAGTGGAGCCTGCAGGGAGTGAACAGCAGCTCCCAGCCCAGTGCAAAACGGCAGCCCCTTGATTCAGAGACCAAATTAGCGATGGGGTGTAGAGCAGAAGGGAAATGGGCTGGGGCGGGGGGAGGGAGGACAGCATGCTGGTGGGAAAGGAGCCCTCGCTTTTCCTGTCTGATCCTAGCGCCTTGGCCTTGGGTATGCAGCCCTGAGAGCCCCAGAAAATTACTCTTTACCCCATCCAGGCCTGAAGAGGCTTTTATTTTTAGAAAAATCAGTGGCACATGCAACTGTCTTAAGCAAAGGCGAAAAACTCCCCAAACAAATTTATGAGGTTTATAAGCAGTGCAAATCCAGGGTTATTCCTTCACTAATGGGGTTTGTCTGGTGTTACCAAGATCCGAACTGGTTACAGGGAGCACAATGGAATTTGAAGCCTAATTAACAAAAGAAATCCCTCCACCTGCATTTAACCAGCACACGTGTTTCCAATTGGGCTCACAGCCACAAGTGGCTAAGATTGTGCTAAACAACTCTATTTGAGAGCATGTGGCAGAAAAACAGCCTCCTGAGTCATAAGCCAGATCCAGATGCTCAAGGGACTACAAGAATCAAAACAAGACCACGTTCAGGGACGTGGGTGGGGGGAATGGGAAGAATAATTTTACTAAGTGAAGACTTCAATACTCTGCAGCCCAGTTAGCTGTAAACGGCAGTCATTACCAGACTTGTGGTAAGATGTTGGTGCCTGTTCTGGTGACCACCTCAGAGTGTGAAGGAATCAGGGGAACAGACTTCTCCAGCACCCCTTTTCTCTTTACTGTCTGCAATTAGGACGCTCATACAACCTATTATATGAAACCTATGCACTCCAAAGTGGTACAGCTGTCATCTTGCCTCTGTACTTAGCTAGGCATTTCAAAGGAAAATGTACAGCAAACGTCCAGTAAAACTAACAATAGAGCCAAGTCACTAACATGTTGCTCCTCAAAAGGAAAAGGTGTTTCTCCCTTTTGAGGAAGGTAAAAATCCGCCAGCCATCTGCTTTTATCCCAGGGTTGTGCTGTGCTCAGTAGCACTGTATGTTGACTGCCCTGAGTCTAGCTCTTCAGACAGACTTGGTGACAGATTGTAACAGGCCCACTGATAAAAGGATTCACAGGAATTACTGCTGGGCTGGAGCTGCTCCACTTCTGTAGTTGAAATGCAAATGTAACTAGCTAACAGAACTAACAGAACCTTTTAAGCTCTCTCTGATACTTATTAGTAAGTTGGTGCTTGCATTTCTTTCTTATTTAGGAATGGTAGCATCACCTGAGACCCAGAAAAAACACAAGAAGAATTCAGATAAAAGTTTTGGGTCCTACTGTGTAAAAAGTACCATTCAACTGGATCATCAGCACCCAGGCTGGCCCTGAAGTGCCCCCAGGGACCTACTGTCTCCCAGAAACAGGACAGTCAGTGACGCTCAACAGAAATAGTGATGCTCAGTGACAATCCCCTAGCTTGGGGCACACCAGTCAAATGCGGCTTGCTTCAAATAAAGCCTTAAGTTGAGCTTATTGGTTATTGGTGTACTGGTAACTTTTCAGCTAGCCCTGGCTCTCTGCTTCCTACCAGTGACATAGACAATCGTGAGCCTGAGCCTCAGCCCAGTATTTGGGGACTTACCAAACACTGGAGCAGCTACTTCCATTTCAGACATGGCAGGGCCAGCTCTGGAGCTCGCTCACAGCCCACATAGACAGGTAGCGGGACAGTGGTGCTACGCTGCACAGGCCCAGAGTGCACATTCAAAATCTGCTACAAGGCATATGTTTGGTCTGAGAAGTGACTGGGTAGCTCTGGTATGGGATATGTGCATGGCACCAGACTGATGGAGATCTTTATGTTAGTCCCTATCAGCCAGAGGAATTGGTCTGTGCTGCCAATCATCTCACAGAGAGGAAAGAGACAGTCTGGTGGGCTGTTCCCACACATCCTTTACCGGGGACAGCTGTTTGGTGTCAGTGTCCTTCAGGTGGCTGCTGAGAACCTCTCAGGTTGCAGAGAGGCTCTGGTTTGCAGGGCTCAGCATTACTGTTCTTGTGCGAAAAGAAATACAATAGACATCTGGGATTAAAGAGGAGAAAAGTGGAGTCAGGGGTCTCTACTGCATAGGCCTCCTTAGCTGAACACTGCTGGTGCAATCAAAGCCAGCTTTGCTAAGGACCTTGTCTTCCCAATAGCACAGCCTGGGAGGATGATGTCAGTCCTGCGCTAAAGTTGCATATCAGAGAGGATAGAGTTGCTCTGTCACACCGGGAACCATCTTGCCTCAGTTGCTCCACCATCACTTGAATTATTATCATTGGAACTTTTCTAGCTCTAATTTCTATTTGCAAATTAAAATATACTTTGCTGGCTTTAACATTGCTGTAAGTCTACTGGATTTAAGCTTTGTGATACATATCTCACAGAAAAGCTACACCAAAAATCAATTTAAAAGAAGTTACCGCTTCTAAGACCCAGTCATGGAAAGATGGAATTAGATCACTGCAGAGATACACACTCCACCCTGCCTCAGACCCTGTGAATGCACGAATCGGGAGGCAGCCAACCCACAGAACAAACCCAGTCCATCGCCAAGTACCGGGGGGAGCTGGGGAATGCAGAAAGGGTGGGGTTTGCCCAGCCAAGTGCTTGAAAGTGACACTGGCTACATGATCTGCCAATTCTGCCGGAGGGCAAATTTGGGATGCAGCCTGGCTTCTCAGTAACCTTGCTCTGTGCCAAGGAATCTCACGCATGCTGTGCTGCTAATCAGCCGGTGGGATCCTGCCAGCTGTTCAGACCCTGCCCTCACCTCAAACTGGTGACAGGAATGTTGAGACTGCACCTACCAAACCTACTTTCAAAAGGGATTAGCAACCCCAGATTTCTCCCCATAAAGGCTTTCTGTGCCAAAAGGGAAATGTGCTGCATGACATCAAGAAAGCAGGGACCACAGTGATGTATCCACCTTTCAAATGCTGAATGTGCTGTCTGGAGCTGGTTATTAGCATCTGTTTGGAAATCTAGGAGAGTAGGATTTTCCTCTCCCACAAAGGGAAAGGAGCCATTGGGGAAAACAGGGCTCATCTCCTGGGAGATGTAAGGTTTCTCCCTTGCAAACACTAGTAGAATCCTTATAAAGATGGAAGTCAAGTCACAAGGCTGCCGATGTCCTCAAATCCCTCCTTCCTGCTGTTGAGCATCATTCAGCCAAGCCTACAGTCAAAGATACCACGTTCTTTGACGTGAAACATGGCTGACAGGACTGCTGGGGAGCACAGGTAGATGGGATGACACCAAGCTGGGGCAAAGAGCCAACAATACAGGATTAGCTAGGCATGTGAATTTGTGAACACAGGCCCGGAGCAGTTCTAGGTCCCCATTCTCTCTTGGACATTTTGTGATTCATTCATAGGTGCAGATGGGAATATACCTCCCTGCTAGCAGAAGGAAGCTGGCTTGAAAAGAAAGGTTTCCTGGGAAGAAGAGAGTGATGACAGAGGTCTCTGAAAAGGCAGAGACTGAGACAAGAAGTCTAGGATTTAGAAAGAGGTCTGGATGAAAGAGGACTTGGAATAAAATGCTTAAGAATAGAATAAGGTGAAGAAAGACAAAGGAAAGAACAGGCAGGAACAGAAGGACAGAATAAGGAGGGAGGACAGAGAGAAAGGACATGGGAAACATTGAAGGAGGAATTCAGTATGGGGAGATACATCAGCATCAAACAGGGAGGCAGGGAGTGCTTGTGGGGAGTGGATGTGGAGGAGCACACATGGAGTAGAACAGTACTGCTGGTAACATGACAACAATGCCTTGATGCCCAAATGCGTCTCAAAAAAAAAAAAACCCCACCAAAAACACACACACAAAAAACCACACATACACACACACCTGGATTAAGCTATCCACCAATGGAAACATATCTGTGGATGAGCCATAAATAAAGGAGGATGCTTTGCTAGATTATTTTTAATGTCATAATATCTGTTCTTAAGTGAGACGAGCTATTGAGAAAAGTCTAGGGTTTCCTGGCCAAGCATGTGGCACCAGCTCTGTGGGCACAGAATGGACTTTTTTTAGAATTCATGAGTCTGTTCAGGTACTAGTTTCTGAACTGGAGTTCACTTATCAAAAACCCCCAAACGAAACACAAAACCAAATAAAACAAAAAACAAACCAAACAAAAACCCTGAAGAAACCCTGGTGAGTTTGTTTTGTTTTAAAAAGTGACAGACTATCTAGGCAGTTTTCCTTGTTTCAAATTACATCAAGAAAAAATATTATATCAATTTCAAACCTCTATGCTATTAGCATTAATTGAAATCTTCTATGGAGCCTGCAGTGTGCATGGGGGAAGATCATAACCAAAATAGTTTATTGCCTCTTGTTGTTTTGAAAGCTGCAGACATGTAAGCGTTAGCCCAAAGTACTCAATCTAAACAGATTGACTTTTGCTTCACATACAAATCATGTTAAAGATCAAGTCCACTTCTGGCTAGAAGGAGGAACAAATGACGCTGGAAATGGAGAAAAGGATGGCTTTGAAAATTTTAGACTGGGATTCTTGATGCACCATCCCATTAATTTTAACGACTATCTAAATTCCCTAGTAGGCTTTGAATAACCTCAAAGTTAAATTCTTGTTATTTTTGGATATTTCCTTTACTTGACCCAGGTTTGTCCTTTCACAGTGGAAAGGAAGAGGTGAAAAGAGTGTTCTGTACTTTCTGCTCAGAAAGAGCTCTGCAGAGACTTCCCTGCCTAAGTTTGTGGTGGTCATTGTCACTGCTGCCTTCTCTCTGAAACACTCATCTCAAGCCCCCTGAACACTATTTGTTTGCCATGTTGTTGACAGAGATTGTACAGATCGCTTGGGAGAGGGCGGTAAATCATAACTATATGACAAGCTGCTTCTGACAGCAGGTCCCTCTTGGCCCATTTCTGGAACCTTTTGGACTTTGTTTTACGTGGTTTCGTGGTCTGAAATATTCTATAAATCTCTTTGAACCTTTCAGAGCCTCCTTTTGTATCTCACTCGCACAGTTCTGCAATTACCTTTTGGACTGGGAAAGTCCAGAGATGACAACTCACTTTTAGCCTGGCTACAGTTACTGTATCATTTCACTAGCCAGCTCCTCATTAATTTTCCATATTAAATTTTTATGAAGAAAAAACCTATTTGAGCAGCTATAGAAGATGCATAAACAGTAGACACGTAAAACCTCAAGCTCAACACCTTTCCATCTGCAAAAACATCTCCATACTTCTGGCTATTTAAAAAAAGTTCTTCCTCAAAGAAATGTAAACGTATAAAAACATGAGAGCTCTGTGAGGCAAAGTGGTTTACCTAGCAGAGGGCAGGGACTAAGGCTTTCAGCATTTTAACGATAATTCAGCCTCTTTGTGCCCCGGTTTTCTCCTCTGTGATACAGAAGTAATAACAGGGTTCATTTTCTTTGCTGAAAAGCATTTATTTTTGATGGATTTGTTTTTCGGTGAAGGATAGAAAAAAATATTTTGTTTGAAAAGTGAAAATAGGAGGTTGCAAACTGAAAGGTGGGCTGCTTTGAGAAGCTGTTTAGGTAAAATTAGAAATGAAGAAAGTACTTTCTCTGCTCTGCGGCTGACACTCACTGGTGCTACGCACATTAGGGTTTAAGCCTAACTCATACGTGTCACCACAAGCTCCTGGCTCTACTTGCATTAACTTAAGTTCATCCCATAAGCCTATTGGCATGGGAAATAAAATGTACACTGGCGTCCAAGGCAGCTGAAACAGCTGAATTACTGCAAAGACAGAAGCCTACCAGGCAGTAGAAATCTTACCAGTATGCTAGCAGAAACAGAGATGAATAGCAAGAGAACAAGATGAGGAGTGGGGCCAAAAGTGGCAAGTGCAGTAGTGGGAGGACCATGAGAAGGATGAGAACATTGGGAAGACTAGGAATAAAGAAGGTCTGATCCTGGGTCCACTAGTAATTAGACCAGCCATGGAAAGCTGAGGCAGTAAAGAGCTTAGAAAGCGTACAGAAAATATTTTATAGCTGGGGATGACTGGCTAAGGAAGGGTATTGCGCTGCACACGACTTTTGCTTCATGTCGTGCCACTCTGGGAAGGCTCACAAGAAAGAGAGGCTGCTGAGACCTCCACATGTTAGTGATACTGCTCAAACCTCTTTCAGACTGGAGTGGTCTGTTCTCTTCCTCGATGCTCTGGGGGCAGGTCTGATTACTTACTTTGCTCTTCACACTCTGCTGAGGCTGCTCTGCCATTCGTCACCTGCCACTTCCCCTCTGGGTCAGCAGCGTGCTCACTCTCCAGGTGCGTTCCCAAGCAACACTCACCTCCTACCCTCCAGTGCACAGTGAGCATCTCCTAATCGGATTCATACATTCAGTAAGTGAATATACTGAGCTACCAGTGAAAGGGGGATAGTAAATACACTCACACCCACCTGCTTTCTTTCACACCACCACTGTGTGTAATCACTTCCTCCCATCTGGCTGATAAGACGGCGACAGGCAGCTTACAGGGTGGCATGGTGGCAGCGAGGGATGCTGCCCAGCCGCACAAACTAAACCCCATGGCATGTTTGTGATGGCTTGGAGAGGTCAGTAGTTGAGCTCAAAGCCATGGATCAGGGATATGCTCTTGCTCCCATACAAGAGGGAAAGACACGTGGCTGTTCACGTTGGTAACACTGTGTCCCACCCACATGTAGTGAAGGGGGTACACAGCAGGAGACCCTGGTACAAGAAAGATTGGTTCAGGGCTTCAAATATGCAGCTGTTAAGATAATCAAACTCAGTCCTCAGCTCTACTCTTGAAGAAATCCCTTTGTATTGGTTCACATCTGTAAGAGGTGAATTAGCAATGCTTACACTCACTGCATCTGTTTAGACATCAGGGCAGGGACCATGACTGTGCAGGAGATATCGTCTGTCACTGTGCTAACTCTGGACATCAGCATACCCACAGATCACAGGCCTGCTCTGGGCAGTGGAACCAGCAGCACCTCTGGGACCGGGGTAAGCCTGGTAGCACAGTGCTGCACTACAGCCAACAACTCCTGATGCTCAGGAGAGCTAAGGACCTAGGATACAGGGACACGCTGGCACACATCTAGCACAGGCTTGTTTACAGCTAACAGGAGGTCCCGCACTGCATTGCGCACATCTTGCAGACCAGTCTCTCCTGACTGTCCCACACTGAAGACCATACAGCTCTGTGTTCAGCTGACTTTCAAGAACATCTAGGACACTCCAAACAAATATGTGCAAATGAGAAAGATTAGTTATTAGTCTTTTCACTAGGTGTAAAAATGAGTAAACAGAAAGCTAAGGATGAATCACTGTATTAATGATGCCACTTAAATAGCAAATTCCTACTCAATACCCTAAGAATAAAATCAAAGCCACCCTCAGTTTCACCTAAGGAACATTTGGGAAATTTTGGTATTAATACTTGCATATACATTTTAGGAGCAACACTGTAAGCTAATTTCATTACACTATTTACTCCTTAACAATTATTTTATTCACCTTTGAAACAGATGAAACATATGGTTAACGTATGTTTTATTGACATCCTTGAAAGACATATGTAATGTCAGAACCATTTGAAAAAGACTTATCCCATTCCATAGTATTGAGCAGTACATTAGTAACATGCTTAATAATTTTTTCTTCTGTATTAATGACATAATGAAATGTATGAACATAAAAATGGATATAAAAGTCCTGTGAGTTTAAAAATCCAAGGTAACCATAGAGCAATGACTCTGAATAGTGGCCAAGTGCTTCCAGGTCTAAAGAACTAAAACTGATTAGTTGCAAAGTGCTTTCAATTGAACACAGGAAAACCCTTGGAGACAACAAAAAGGATTTTGTTCCTGAGTAAATACAGTTAGACATCAATTCATAGTGGCTTCTGTGTCCTTCCTTAAAGAGTTTAATTTTGAAGTCATTCTAAAATAAAATAATACCCTAATTTAAATCTTTAAAGCTCCATGAAAATAGTAATTCTCATTTCAATTAAGACTACCATGCAGCTGCGTTTCCCAGGAAATGAACTGTGTTTCCAGCCAAATACTTTATCCAGGTGAACATTGCCCAGGCTGTGCAGACATCTGATACACTGGCAGGTCAAGTATGTCCATGGAAGCGCAGTAATTCCGACAGGGCTACCTGTGTAGCTAGAAGACCTCTACACATCTGTGGATCAACTCAGTAGCAACCCCACTGCACACATGTGCAACCCTTTAGCTCAAGAGAATAAATTAAATTCCTGAATTCTGTTTAAATCAATTCAATACAGAACGTGTACACACACACTATATATATTCATAGTTCTGTGACACATTTCAAAAAAATAACTTCTGAAGGCAGACAATAAAAACTAAAAAACACCCTACAATTCTATAGCTCACCAAGATTTTAGATGCAGTATTTTCCAAGACAATGCTTTCCCTCTCCCCATGCAACAAGTAATCCAAATTGTCACCCCCGCATCTGAGGTCTACTTGTCTCAGAAGTTTTAAATACATGAAAAATCACTATGGCAGGTGAATTAAAGCAATGATGCCACTTTAGCTAAGGGATGTGAGGCTGTAGATAAAATAGCAGTCTTCTATGGATTGATTTTTGGGACTTGCTAAGTTATAAGAGCACTGCCTTTAGTTCAGGAGTGGCATTGGAGGAGGTTGAGCTCCCAGAGAAGTCAACTGCCAAAACAGCTGTTTGTGAGCAGAGTTGAGCCCATGGCCAGTGATACACCAATCACCTGTAATAGACGGCATCAACAGTTTGGCTATTAAAACGGCTCAAGGAACAGTGCATGCTGCTGGCAGGAGAGGCTCAAAGGAGGCAAGAAACACCACCACCATGAAACCAATCACCTTTAGGATCTTAACCCAGAGCTGGCTATGCCGTTTCCAAAGTGTGAGGATCTGCACTTTGCACTGGCATTCTTCTGGAGAGACCCATCTTCCCTGCTGAGAGTATATCCTTCTCTTAAACAATGCTGGGTTTCAGCTCCATCTGAGAGTGCTCTGGTTACCCTGAAATGAAAACAGCTGAGAAAACTCCCTTTTCACAGGACAGTGGTGTAAAGCTTTTGCTGATAATTACTTTTTCTTAAATGGAATGATGTTGGCTGAAAATCCCCTGAACTTGAGAGTCAGGAAGCCACAGCTTTCTTTGCCAGAGGAGTCATTTAGAGGAAGAAACGTGTCCAAACAGCTCATACGCTCCCCAGAGACAGCCTGGGGTTATATCACCTGAATATAAGGGAATTATGGCCAGTACGAATCCCTGTGACCATGCGCACCTTCTCTTGTTTTTAAAAGCTCTGTCTCCCACAAGATAAACCCACAGATGCTCAAATTCTAATCAAGGTCTTCTGCAAGTCCATGATGAGCATGGTGAAGGCAATAATGGGATCACTTCTTAGTCTCGCAGTTCCCCCAACTCCGGCTTGGAAAAGGGAATAAAATTTCTTTCTGCGGTCATGATCCTGAGTACCAACAGTAGTTCGCAGTTGTGCAAGGGTCATTCATCCCGGTGTCCGATTCCCAACAGCACCCTCTCCCTGCAGTTCTATCCTGGTACCAGTTCTTTGGTCTGCACCACTTTCACAGCTGTAAGCCAGGGAAATTCAGGTCCTGCATTTCTCAGGCTCCAGGACACACCAACCCAGGGATACTTCAGCATTTAATGAGCTGCCTTTTACTTTGACAGGCAAGTCTCCAGACAGGACAGTTCTGACTAGAGCAAATGTATTCCACATATGTTTCTGATTAGGATCCACCTCATTGTCCCAATATATTCTCTGTATTGCTTTATGCCATGTTACAAAGGGTCAGCTTCTAGATCTACATGTAACATAACGTAACGATCAACGACAGGGTGTAAAGACCCAGGGCAACAGAGAACGGGAGGCCCATGCTGCTCAGATCAGATGTCCATGGACAGCTGTTCACTTGTCACCTAGTTTGACTTGACTATCTTGCTAAATTGTTTGTTCTTCCTTTAATAGCTAGCAGAGCCAGAGGGCCAGGATGGCCACAAGGCACTTCCAAGATATGTATCCATGTTACCATCACCATGATGCTCAGAGCCTGCTGGCACATCAAGGATCATGTGAAACCTGAAGATGCTCTGGGATATGGCAGCCATTAAAAAAAAAAAAACCAAACCAAAAAACAAACGCTGTTACTCACAAGCCACAATGGGTGACGTGCTATGGGTCAGTGCCAGTGCTGATGGTTACGCTGAGAGAGGCTGTGGGCTTTCTCATTTCCTGCAGATACACCCAGAGTTAAGGTTCAAACATTCCTTGTGGGAGAAGGAAGTGGCCACAGAGTCTTCAACATCCAGAGAAGGCTGGGACACCTCTCCCACTGAAACCATGGGTAGTTCAGTGTCCAAAAGCCTTCAGAGATGTTGGGGTGCAACCTTTTCTGCCCTAGTTTGGGCACCCTCAATCCCTGTTGTCTGCCTTGGCACCAGCAAATGAACTTGCTTTAGCAGGCTGGCTTTTCCCTCCTCAGTTTGCACTGTGTTGTCCGACACCTGCTGAGAGAAACTGACTTGCATGCAAGGGTGAAACTTGACCTAAGCTTTCATGGGCTGAGTTCATCCTGAGAAGGGCTATTGTGGAACTGCTCCCTAACCGCAGGCACATTCACATCAGCCCTAAGTGATCCAGCATAGCCTAGGTACCGCCTTAATCTGCACCAGCTATACATTGTCTGAAATAAACTGTATATTACATGACCTGTAACACAGATGCACTTGCCTTTTCCAATTTCTATCCTACAGATTTGAGATATGAGGGATCAGACAATTCTGGGACTTGTGTTAGGTCCTCCAGAGATCAGAGATGCACCCGCCTTTGCAGGCTCTTGCCCTGCCCAGTGCATTGCCAGCGCTACCTCCACTAACTGCACACAAAGCCAGGAACCACAGGCAATCTGTAGAAATGGAAGCGCTAAAAATGAAGTGAACCCATCTCAGAGCAGGAGGGGGTCAAGGCCAACCTGCAGAATGAGTTCAAAGGAGTTATTGGGGGAGGATTAACACAAGGAACTGAAGCAGGTGATCTAACTCCAGCTGGGCTACAGGGCTAGCCATTCCCCCTCTCCAGCAAGGGATCGCTCTGCAGTGGGGAAGATTTTCCCTTTCTTTTCTGGGCTGCGGTACTCAGCTGCCCCTGCATTTTGCAGGTGCACTCAGCTGAGACTCGTCCCAGAGCCTTGCATTCAGAGCAAATAAAAGCTTATGCCTCCCTCTGTGCCCATGTGTCACAACAGTGTCAGCCCCTGTCACCGATCAGAAGCGAACTACAACAGGGCTACGGCACAGCCCCCTAGCACAGGTCTGGCCTGCCAGCCACTGAAAGGAGCCTTAAAAATATGATGGAATGAGGCATTTCTACAGGAAAGCAAAGATTCAATACAGGCTTTATAGCTTCGTGTTTGCAATATTTTGCCTGTAAAAGAGAGTTCTTGAACAAGTGCATTCGACTTGCTCAAAACACAATAGTTTCTCTAAACTTCTCCAGGCTGAAAGGCTTCTTCTAGCCTTACACAAGTATGTTGAGAATCATAATTTGGCCTGTAGCCTTTTCCCCCCAGGACCAGCCAAGCTGCCTGCCATACATCAGACTGCAACACAGGGGCATTTGGATCTCCTGCAACCCACCACCCGATAGCTGTTGAAATGATCGCATTTCCTTCCACTTACTACTTGCCTCCCCCCTCCTTTAGTTTTGGCTTGTTTTTTTTTTTTTTTTTTAATTCAGTCATCTAGTCAGATTAAGTGGTTCAGATAATTTCTTTGCAGTCAAAAAAATGCTAAAATGCTCTTGGCTGTGTCCTGTCAAAGTAAATCCAAACCTCATCAGTTTTCAACAAGTCTCTGAGAATACATTCAATTGATATGAAATCAAGCAGACAAGGACATTTTGCTGGAGCCAGTTTTGCTGAGGCAAAAATCACACCCAGCTCTAACCCACAGCCATGCTTTCCAGCCAGCACAGCTATTCTGGACTCACACAACCAAGCATACACACACAGATGCATTATCCTCCATTAAGCTGCTCAGTAACGGTCTTTTTTATAAAATTCTCGTTACACATCAGTTGCCTTCAGGAAAGAAAAGGCCATGTGCTGAACGTAAATAGTCTAAGAGCAACTTTTTTTTTCCTGGGATTTACACTCCTTGAGGGAGGTTTTGCCTTTGTTCAATAAGGAAAAAGACGACTGATCTGCTAAACTGGAATACGGTTATGTTAACCTCTTAAATGATTAGAAGGGAAGCTAGTCGTCTTCTAGGGTATAATAAAATGCTCTAAAACACGTAGTATGTTATATATCTCCTTGCCTACTTGGATGTTACCTGAACATAGTCATCACCTTCCGTATCACATGAGGCATGGACATATTTTTCTCAGGGTAGGGATGTAACCTATGTGGAAATGCATAAATAAGAGGAGAGGAGCTACACATGCCACATAACAGAGAGTAGGAGAGGCACGCGGGGCAAAGCATGGTGCTGGGGAGTCAGTGGGGGGAGAGAGACTGACATGAAAGATGGGATTAGGACCTGGCTGCTGCATTGCAAGGGGCAGCATACTTGTAAGTACTGTGCCTAAACCAGCACCTGCCCTCTTGCATATACTCCACCTTCTTCCCACTTGGCTCCATCCCCCAAACACACAGACCAAGCAGGACAATTCAGATCAAAGCAAACCTGGCACACGGCAAGGCAGGGGGAACCAGCCTGTCAGCAGGGGCTCACCAACCCAAACCACCAGGATTCTGCCTTCTGCCATCCCAACACAGCCCACAACAACAGCTGCTGCACAAACCCAAAGCCCCCTCCAGAAGGACGTACCTCACCAGGAAGCCTTCACAAGTCCCCAGCCTGAACAGAGGAGGCAGAACCCAGCAGGAAGGGTTACCACATCCAGGAACCCTTGGACACAAGCAAGCAGACCAGACAGGCACGTGTTTTGGGCTATGGGTCTGGGACAACCCCCCTTCACAGAGCCCCCCATGCAGAGGGCAAGGGAAGGCCTCCTGCCCCTTCCCACCACGTGTGTGGGCCAGAACAGGACAAGGAGACACACAGACACCACCCAACCACACAGCAGCCTGAACAGCCAGCCATCTGCTGAAGGGCAATTAAGTTCCTCATTAGCTGTAATTAGCAGGCACCTGACACCCCTTAACAGAAGCCCAGCAGCAGAGAGGCCTCTGTGTGGCAGGAGAGGGCCAGTGGGAAGCCAGTTTTTGTGGCTTGTTTTATCAGCCCCCGTTTCTCTGAGCTCCCTGAGACTGTGCTGGAGTCACATCAGAGGCAGCACCTGCGAGCACGAGCCTGACCCGCAGCCCACCAGAGTTGGCCGGAGACTCCCGCTGATCTCAGCAGGCTGTGGATCAGACCTTCACCAAACAGGCTAAAAACAACAGCCCAGGAGAGCTGAGCCTTGGTCTGAGCCGCAGCCACCAGCACACGCTACTCTGGGTGCTGCCTGCTACTATCTGAACCAAGTGCAACTCTTCTTAATTATCCAGCCCCTCCCACCTGGGGCTTCTACCCTCTACAAATGTACAAAACAAGGTCTGCAAAAGTCTCCAATCCTGGATGAGATCTGTGGCCAACCCTCTCACCCAGATGAAATCTTCAAGCAGCAGGAACTTCACCTCCTACCCCTAAGGCAGATAAAAGGTTAACCTGGGCAGGGAGACCTGCAGACACTCTTCTCTGCAGTCAGACACCTTATCCATCGCACTGCTGGTCCTCAGCAAATCAAGTGGGTCAGGCAGTCATCTTTCCAACTTCATGGCCAGAAGGAATGGTGTCCCTAAGTGGGCCACTGACCTTTTGGTAGACTTGGTTGCTTCAGCACGTGGGGGTGGCAAACTATGTCCCCACAAGGCTGTTAATGTGTGTGGTCTAAAGGACTTTGATTATTTTCACGGCAAAATAATCCTGGGGATGAGGGAAACCAAGAGGCAGGGAATGATCAAAGGGAAGAGAGGAAAAACTGAAAAACTTGTAGGTGCATGCTCTCGTTCTTGCTTCACTTGGAATTGGTTTTAAATTGGGCTTTGCTAACTGGGTAAAAGACTACGGGCTGATGCTATTCAATCATCAGCCAGTATTGCACTGTTTCTCCCCATGATTTTCATGCTCTCACCAAGTGAGTGCACTGAGAAGCAAGTGGGAGCAGGAGGCAGGGTGGACAGGCACATTGGGTGGCTGCACCAGAACTGCTTGGACAATGTTTGTTGAACAGTCAGCAAGACAAATGTTCACTCTGCTTTTTGCAGGGGAAAGGCTTTGGATCCTCTTGAAGGCCTGTCCCATCAGCAGCCAACCTGTTCATTGTATGTCCATATCCTTTGATTAGTTCTTAAGCACCTGGCATTCACTTTGCAGCACATGAGCTTCCTGCAAGCCTTAATGCATTTATCTTCCCAGATAAATGTGAGGGAAGAGCTACTAACTCCCTTGGACAGAGCAGATCTTTTGATGCAGGTCTCTTAAATCCTAGACTAGCCATTAAATCCCCCCACTGTTTAGTGGTCTCCAACTGGTTCTTTAGGTCACTCATTATTTATAGTATGTGCCTGGCTGTATGGTATTTCATTACCTCTGGAGGAGGAGGGCAAACACAAAGAGTTGGGAATCTCTGTGTCCTCCTTAGCCTCAGAGACACTGCGGGACTTCAGACTCCTTGAAGCTAATCCCATGCTCTTTTAACTCATTTGTAGAGTTACTCTTTGTAAGAGGGGAAAGGATCAGTCAATGTGATGTACAGATCTTATATTTTCACTTTGTTACTGTCATATTGAGCCTGCAAGCTGAATGTAGAGAAAAGCTTATAGAAAGCAATGTACCTTAAAAAAAATAATAATGTCATTGTTTCTAGTTCAAATTTAATCTCCAGCTGTAGTTCTTTCAGTGACTCCACAAGAGTAAAAAGCCCTTCACAACTGGGTAAGCTCTTCCTGTGAAGGCACCTACCAGTCTGAGCAAGGCTCCTCTTTTTTTCTTGATGTGCTAGTCTGAGCTCTCCAATTCCCATACTGTAAAGCAGTCACAAACTCATTTTTTAGGAGTGTGTGTGTGGCTTTCCACTGCATGCTCTCTAATTTTTCAGTTTCTTTAAAAGTAAGCCCTGTTTTAAAATATCCACAACAAAGGTTTGGGAGCGGAGGCAGTATCTTTTATTAGACTAAATGACATAGCTGGAAGAACTAGACAAGCCTTCAGTTACTGAAGACTTTTGCCTAATGAAAGATACTACTTTTCTCTGGCATCCCTGTCTTGCTTATAGCCTTAAACCACCTCATCTTTACCAATTCCAGTGCCGCAAAGAAAGCACGGAAATCTTAGAAAGGCTGGACATTTAATCTATACTGCCACAAAACAGCATTATTATGAGGACTGCACTGCCTGGGCTGGTTTGTTGTTGTAGGATAGCTCACCAGTGCTAGGCAGCTCCTATTTCTTAAACATAAATCACCACTAAAACCATTTGTTTGAGTTTAAAACCAACAATGGCATACTTGAATTGCAATAAATTAGTTACGTAGGGCAGCACAGAGAATCACCAAAAAGTACATTAAGTGAAGGGGGATATAGTAAATATTTTGATAAGATGTTGTCAGAGCACAAGGCAGCTACTTTTAAGCTACATATTTAATCTCTGTCTCATTGCAGATAATGGGTGAGATCCCTCTGCCTCTTCCTGATTTGTCTTCTCCTCAGTCTGAAAGTTAGGATAGGGGTAAAACGTCCTTCCACCTTCAGTCAGGTTTTGAGATACAGCTGACCAGGATGAACAGTGGTTACCTGAACTGAGACCCCATGGCTGTCTTTCCCAGCACCTAATGCAGTACGTGGGGGACAACCTAATGCCAAAATATCACATGTACAGAGAAAAAAAAATTTCAGGAAAGCATCACTCCTAAAGAGAATGAGGCAGACTGTAAATCTATCCAGCTCAGCCTCCCGTACAGCTGGGAAGGTCTCTCACTTCAGATTCCCTCCATCCGTCTTTTCAGCATCGGCCTGTCACCACAGAAAGCTGCTGACAGATGGCCCCGATTCACACAGCCATGCAGGAAATCCCAATAACCCATTATCACTGTGCAGGAATCCATCTCGCAGACAGGCATCCCTGCCCACCAATGTCTGCACTTTAATACACTGAAGTCTCATCATTATTGTAGCTGCGTCTTACTTATCTAGTCTAAAAAAAATTTGAAAAAATCAGCAGCACCATGAAGCACTCTGCCTTCTTCAATAATGCCAGTGGCAGGTGCCTGTGCTGGAGGGCTGGGAATGGTTTGTTCTTTTCCTCAGAAGAAATAGACTTCAGAGAAGGTCATAAAGTTGCAATCAAAGTAGATCTATCCTGTGGTCCTTCTTGCCCAGCCGCTTGTTCCCAAGAGCAGTGTGGACCTGGCAGAACAGCTGTGAGGGAATCCCCCAGTAGATCCCACTCAGTCATAAGGATTTCCCTACCTGCCCCCATAAGCATCCCAGCAGACTTGCACCAGTACAGCCCTGTCCACTGCAGGTGCCCTGATACCAGCGTAAGGGAACACATGCTGCTGTTTCTGTTCCTGCACAGCAAGGGAGATAAGTTGTACAAATACAAAAGCTGTCACATTCTTGACACTAAAGCTGAGTTAATGTAACTACTTTGGCTTAAACAGAAAATGACATCTTTACAGCATTATACTGACCGAACTTCTATGAGGAGACCAGGACATAGAGAGTGGCCTAGTGAAAAACAAAGTCTAATACTACAATGAATAAAAAAATTATATTCTGGATCAATTATTTACACACTGTCCCAAAGCCCACATCCTTAGACCTGTAAAGGAAATAATGTTTATTTTACAGTTAAAGAAAGATACTAGAAGATACAAAAAGCTATTTCAGACATTAAATGAAAGCATTCCTGAATGGTGAAAACCATTGTGTACAGAAAGGGCACAAAGAAGGAGCCTTTGAGAAACCTGAATAAGAAAATAAATCTCCCTTTATTTGCCTTGGAGAGACTTTTTTTGATGTCAGCTCAACATTTATTTGAAACCTTTACCATCAAGTAGCATAGTGCAAAAGGGAAACAGAGATGTTTATTTATCAGTAGAGAATTGCAGGCCAGTCTCTGCCCAAGACGGGCTCTGTCCTCTTTACAGCTGCTGCAATGGCAAATAGATCTTGGTATTGCCCAGGGTAAGGAGCCCCAGCAGTAGCATGCAAACCCCATCTGAATCTGGGGCACCCAGAGGGACAGTGTAAAAATATTCACAGCAAAGGGGGAAATGGATTGAAATTGCATTTGTCATATTCTATTCTTTATGAAAATAGGAATATCCATTTTTTTCTGTTGCCTTCCCTAGGACTGTGGTGAAAATCATCATATTTCATGAATGACTGAGTGGAAAAAAGAGCATTTGGAGTTAAAAATGAGCTTGTAATTCTAAGCTAAAAAGACAAGTTTTTCTCATGTATACTTTCAGTGCAAAAGCAGCCTTCCTGTTAAATTCCTCGGTAATTTCATAATGTAAGAGTCACCCAACAGAAACATACTGAAAAATATGTTAACTCCTTGACTGTCAGGGGGCTACAGCCTGTGACCAGCTCAGTATTTTCTCTCTCAGCCCCTAGCCACAGCCTCTACCACCCTTCATCTGCATGAACCATGCAGAGAACCAAACTCCCTTCACAGTGGACTCCTCCCTGGGGTCTGAAGCCATGAGTGCAGGGACCACGGGTGGGAGGTTTGTGCTGCCAACACCTGGTAGTGGGTCAGGGGCTGGGCTCTCACACAGGCTGCTCTCAGATGGCAAACAATTGCCAGCATGAGCTGGATTTGAGCTGGTTCCTAGAAAGAAAAAACTTGAACCGCTTGGTTACTGTGTTTGGATTTTCTTCAAATCCACTGGCAGTGGATATGTTTTGACATGCACTCATTAACTAGCCTCCCTCCTCCCAGGGACTCAAACGACTGAATGAATAATTTTTCTTTTACCCAGAAAATGTAATTTCCTATTGTCACCAGTGCCAGCAATTCTTGTTAATGCTTTAAAGAGAGCCTTACCCCTCTTGTACATTGCTATGTTCTTCACGATCTCTCCCTAGTTAGTAGCTGTATATAGGAGATGGGGAAATGCAACCAGGTGGTGGATGAAGGCCATCAAGAGTCTCCTAGAACCCAGGAAGCCCTGGGGTTAACTTGGGGCCAGCGCAGTCAGGGGCCTGAAGAAGCAGAGGGCACAGCCACAGCCTGGGATAGGAGCACAGAGCCACAGCCCATGGACCGAAGCAGGGGCTGCAGACCATTTGTACACCATGGGAGAGCAAATCCTGCCACTGCAGCAGGTGCCAGCCCTCCTGGGGCCAGGTATTAGGTGGCTTCAGACATACACTCTGTGCTGAAGCAGTGCTTCCTCTGCCAGGAAAGTCGTGATTCATTTTCCCCACCATCACAAACCTTGATGCCTTCAGCAAGTTTCTTGTTTTCAGAGATTGGTTTCAGGAAACCAAGATGCCCAGCTTACAAACTCTAACTGTTTTGTGCAGGTGATTTCTAAACCAAAACCTAAATATATCTCACATAAGAGGACCTATTAATATTGATCCAGGCTCTGGGCAAATAAATGAATGTACTTCTACTATTTGGATGGCTAAATATTTCCAATTAAGAGCGTTACAAACAATGCATAATATGTTTGCTTTGGAGAGTGGCTAAGGATTTAAAGCTCATGTTAGAAACATTAGCTGCTGTCACTAATGTGACTTGCTGAATTGAGTGTTTATTTTTTCTTATTTTTCCCACATTCCCTCCAATTTTTCAATTAAAACTTAATCACCTGCCTGTTCACTCACTGCAGGAGTGATAGGGAGATTATAAGCCATTGTAAACCCCCCTCCGGTCTCATATTTCTCTCTGGCAACACAGAAAAGGTCATTTCTAGTACCGGCCAACACCCTAAGCCACACTTTTATTGTAGTCTTGTGGCTTAAGCACTTGCTTTAGGAATGTGCATTGGGTGCTGGATGGTGTGTTCATGTTCCATCTTCAGCTTTGTCTGAGTGTCATCTAGTGAGCAGCATTGCCATCTCACCAGCAGAAATCAGGATCCAGCTCTTGGGTGACGTACTTTCTTCTGACTTCGGTATGTTGATCTGTTTTCACGGCTTTTTTCCACATGTTGAATCAAACCAACGTTGTCTCGGCATACGCGAGATGAACAAAAACCAGCAGACCTGTGTCCCACCTGAGCAGCTGTCGAGTGGAGAGAAATTTCTGCAAAGATCATTACCTTGCTATTGAAAGCAGGCTGAGCATGGACAGCACACCACGTTACCTGCTCGGAGACAATAACAGCCTAGTGCTATTGCATTAATTTCCTTAAATAAGCCTGTAGCTCTAAAATGAGCAAGGACTTGTTTAAGCTTGTAACCAGAGCAGTGGCTGGAGGGAAGCTATAAAGGGAGCTTGTATACATGTGCAATGATAGCAGCAAGAAAAGAGATTAGATAAACAGAAGATTGTTTACAGCATCGTGTGCCTCACAAACCTCTCCTGGCAGGAGATGTATTGCATCCACTCCAAAACAATTAGCCAGGCTGACAAGCAGGGAATATTCACTGGGGGTAGGTAGCAAGGGTGATTTGTCATTGAGACCCATAGGCTATCAGAAGAGCAGAGGCCAGGGTTTTCCTGGACTCTTTTATGGGCAGATGTTTATTTTTAAGAATTAATTCTTCCTGGTGGGTTTGGTGCAGTTGCCATGCTAAAAGAGCTGTTGTGAGTGCAGTATCCTTACAGGAGAAGCCAGGGAGAAAAATGGATTTGTTTTCCCTGGTTGACTGAGTGGGGTGCAGGTCAGCAGCTTGGATCTACCTTGTGCAGACAGAGCAACATGGCCTGAAAACCACATAGCAATCCTCCTCACAGACATGTGAGACCTGAGCTGCCATCCCTGAGAGGCTTTCACCACCCCTGCCTCCAAAAGGGAGCATAAATGCTCCTGAAACAAGATTTTCACTTTGTACTGCTGTAAATGCAGAGTCATTCACCTGCAAGGACCTTTTCTCCCAAGGTGCTGAACATGGGAATTGACTCAAGGCTTTTCAATAGTATGGGGAAAATTCCCCTTTCATCTGCATTTTTGGGGATGGAAAATTTTACAGATGCAGCAGAGGCAGTCCTGAGATAGAAGTGCAAGGAACCAGCAGGGATGAGGCCCCAGGAAATGTTTCAGAGCAGCTCTTTGCTTCTTCAGCTCTCACCACACAACCCTAAAAGCAGCCCTACCAAACTCTTGCCATTCTCACCAGCTGGAACTGTCACGTACCTGGGACAACCCCACACAACAACCAGCTACCCACACTGTACCACAAAGGAATGAAGTGAGGTACAGAGTGAGTCTGCAGTGCCCTGTGGAAGATCGCAGACATGCTGGCAGAGCCATGGTGGCCTGGAGCCCACCGCCCAGGCAATGGTCCTTCCCATGGTCCTGGTGAGCTGCTGGCTATGTTAGGGGTGTGGGTGAGGCAGCATTACCTGAACTACAGATTCATGAGCTGCTCTGTATCTCTGTGAAGAATAGTACTTGTCATCCCTTTTTTTACAGATAGTAGACTGTTTTCATCCGGATCCTTTAGATGTTCCCAAGGACTGCCCAGATAGCCGGATGAAAAATGTTTGCAACCACTTTCTGTATCTGATTGCTTTTCCTCATTTGAGTCTGGTCTCTTAAAGCCCATGGTGTTGTGTCCATTTCTGACTGGGAGGCTGAAAGATTTTTAAAAGGAGAAAAGTAAACAACAGATAATAATAATATAACCTTTCTGCCAGGTGGTGTTAGCAGTAGGAACAGGCAAAGTCAGACAGTGTCTAGAGTTTCCATTTAATTTAACTAAAATAAATGGTCCTAGCCTCCACCTAATACCTCGCCCTCTAGAGTTTTAGGAATGCAGACTGTAAATCCCTGATCACCTTTAATGCCTGTTATTTTATGAGCCCACAGTTTATGTTACTCATCAACTGACTGAACTAAAACTAAAATCCTTCTGAGAACACCAGGCTTTTTGGTAAAAATCCCCCTAGACCTCAATTGCAAAAAAGTCCAGTGCCACTTCCTTCAAATAGTAGTGAGGCACCTTAGCTACTGTCTTTCTTATGGAGCTCTGCCTTTCTCCCCTTGTAGGACTCTGGCCACTACTATCACCTAGCAGAGACCACTTTAGTAAAGGAGTAACTAATAGAAAAAAGATTCTGTGGAATTTGCTCTTTCAAAACAGACTTGTGACTTGTCCATAGTCATGATGCTGGTCAATGAGGTAGCTATCTAGTGCAGCCACTAGACCCACCAGTCTCATTTAGGCTTGTCATTGCTTATCTAATAGGTAGACAGCAGAGAAAGCAAAATTTTGGCAAAAATGTGAAGATCTCACTGCTTGGCTGGAGGGCTGTGTTCCTGTATGAGTGCATCCACTCAGCATCCTGGCAGAGGGACCTATGAGAGATGTTTCCCATGTAAAGAAAAACAACAGGGAGTGCAGTGCTTGATGGTGACCTCTTAAAGCCCAGTGGTATCCAGCAGCAATACTGCAGTGTTTGGGGCCCTACTACCATAGAGGAGAGCATGAGCATCCATCCCTGAGAAGGCGTTGCCACACAGAGGAGTTTTATTTGGGAACAAGAAAGTCTCACGGTGGTTTGGCAAAGGATTTTCCTTCACTGTCCTCATTCCAGAGCTACAGGCAATCTTTTAGATAGACTGGATCCATGCCACAGCGTGCCTTGAAGGTTTAGTCTGAAACTTGTACTTGATTCTCATGAGGAAAGTTACCCAAATATGGCATGTGTCTGGTGTGCAGCAGGCTTGAATTTCTTTATCCTAAGTGGCTCTCATCCTGACAAAAATGGAAAGGTAGCCCTTTCTATGTGTTAGATATCATGGGAAAAAAATTCTAAACTTTAGCTGCTTCCCTGATCTCCCACCAGGCAATATTTTCCAAGAGTTAACGAAATAATGACAGAAAATCCATTAATAGGTAAAAAAATCTTATACGGAGTTCCAGATGGATGACTTTTTATTTTTCCTTGGACCAAACTCACATTCAGCGTTTGTGATATGGAAGAAATATTGTCCATAACACCTCAAGAGCAGATTTTGCAAGGAAACTGTCAGGAGAGACTGGGCTTTCCATAGTGGCCTCCCACCTCCCTACTGTGAGTTAACAGATCAAATCTGTTTCCAAATGTAATAAGCCACTTAATTGATCCCAAAGCTAAAAGATGCTTTCTAAGTCTAAGCAACTAGTTTCTTTTAATACAAGACAGAGCAGCAGAAGAATCTGCTCTACCGGATCAGCAGAGGAGCCAAAGCAGAGGTTGCCTCCTTGCTCGATCAGGCTGTCACTGGCTCCTCTAATGCCCTAACCAGAGCTGACCCGGTTTTACCATGCTGGGCTGCCCCCCCCGGGTGGAAGATCCAAAAACCACTGCAGGCAATCATGAGACACATGTTTGAAGGAAAACATCTCTGGGCATCTGCACACACGTTCTTGGGTGTGAGGATCCCACGGTTTGTAATGGGCACTTGCTGCTTGAGATCACTGATGCCTCACTGAGGCTCATTGCCTCAGATTCAGTTACAACATTTATTTGACTATTGTACTGTCTTAACACTGTTATAGCAGTAGTCTCAGAACGGGATTTGCTGAATTTTATACATACATGTTTATTCAATTTAGCAAAGTCCACAGAAAATGCTCATAAAAAGATCTTTGCCACTTTTTGCATTTGCAGCAGGACTGGTAAGTCAGAGAACAAAGATATTCAACTCAAATATTTAATGGCACTTTAAAGGCTCAGTTTCTGAATGAATGCCTTTGCCCCTCATTTCTTCCATTATGGATGTCAGCAGATGGAGGAAGAGACAGGGTGGTTGTGCTTCTCTAGCCTGGTCTGCAGAGGAGGAACCCTGCAGCATTTGGTACTTGCTGATGTTCCTGGAGCTGAAGGCTTCATGCCCAGGCAAACTGCATTGCTGGCAAGAGCAGGCAATGAAAGCATGTATAGGGCTACAGCTTTATTTGTGAGGCTACAAGTGAGCAAAACCCACAGGGTGAAAGGAGATTTTAAAAGACGAAGACTGTTTGCCCCCCCAAGACAGAGTTCCCACAAAGACTTTTAAGCATCTGAGTCTTATTTTCTATAGACGATCTAGGTCTTAAAAATAGGAGCATCTGGGGAGTAACAAAATACATCCACTTATGGATCTGCAAAAGTTTGGGTCAGGAGTTCAGACCATTGGAAAAATACCTCCTCCCTGGAAGGAAAAGAAAAACCCAGAGACCATTGATTTTGGGATAGAGGTTGGGTAGTCCACATTTCTTTGGAGGCTCATTCAGCCCTTTAATTTATACAGCCACACTTTACCACAGGTGTCAGATGTACCTCCCTAGTAAACTCTTCTTCCTGGCCTTTCAAGTGCAGGCTCTCACCTGTTTGGATGTCTCTGAGTGATGCTCACAGGAAAACAACCCTTGAAATGCCAAACAGATGTGAAAATGCATCTGAGGAGGAATGTATGGGTGGTACCCATCTGTCATCACCCCTTTCACCATCTCATCTCCTCCCCTTTCATCTGGTGCCCACCTCTGCCAAGCTACAGCCAGGGGAGCTAGGTGAAATGCAAGACTAAGCCCTGTTTAACCTGACCTTTGTTTCTGCACTGTGAGCTCTCCACTGGTCTTTACCTGGCTTCATGAAATTCAGCTTCACTTCACTGAACATTTACTTTAAGGTGGAAGTGTTGTGCTTAGGTATTTTGGGCAGGTTCCTATTGAAGAGCTGGTCCACCTTAACAAAGATCATAAAGACACAAAATCTCAGAAGTCATTTGTACTTACATAGAAAAAGCAGAGTCACCACCACCACTCACATGTGTAGCCAGTCTAAGAAGTTGTTGGTTTTTATTCTCAGCTGCCCACATTTTTTTCATCTCATTTTCTTTTTCCCAACTTACTTTGATAAAAGTTAAACACTTTTAAACAAACAGGGATTTTTTTTTTGTCAGAGGAAAACACTTTTTTTTTTCAAAACAGATATTTTTCCTGAGAGATTTTTTTTTTTAATTACAAAAAAGTTTTTCTGGAAAAATAAACACAGCCCCTATTATAGTGATTATCAGAACTTTGTTTGATGGAAATATAAATGCAGGTGAAAACTAATAAGCAGTATATGACTAGTTTCTAGTTTAAACAAAAAAAAAATCAAATTCCCTCCCAAAAAGTAGAAGAAATTTGCAGCAGATCCCTAGGGACTTTGTAAAAATACACAGATACAGTCAAAATTTCTCAGTAGAAGTTAAAAATAAGATCACTCTGAAACCAACAAAGTGACACCATTTTCAGGTTCTTTTAAGAAGGGTTTTTGTTTTTTTTCTTCTTCAACCACTTTTCCTACATGGTAAATTCCATTTACTATAGGTAATTGAATAGTTACATTAACCAAAACTTGCCTATAATCTTCTTAGATTATAAGCATTTCCCTGCAAATGCTTTGAAAGTCTCTGATTTCCAAAGCTTTCAAAACAAAGACCAATTCTCTCCATCCCCTTCTTCAGTGCCACATAGGACAGAAAGCGCATTCTCATTGCCCATATTGAGAAAAGAGAGGACATGGTTTGCTTCTTCCCTCTATCAGAATAACTCCACTGCCTGCAGTAGAATCACTCCTAAATTTTTACCACAACAAAGAGAGACTTAAACTCTTATTGTCACAGTGTAATTTGCTTTTCTATAGAAGTCCACAGAGTCACTATGGGGGGTTGAATCTCTTTGGTGCCATCCTCCTAGAGGACCTGCTGTTAACAGATTGTGCCCACCTCGCTCCAAGGCTGGATCCTGAAGATGTGGCTATGTGTACGGCTTTCTACTCACTGAGATGAGCTGTACACAGATGTGCAAATGGTGAGAAGACCACCCTCCAGCAACTGAGGTACTGGCTGGGTGCTATGAAGCCTGGGAGTTTCTCTCATCCTCTCACAGAGGTGGCCTTGGACCACCATCATCACTGCCAGCGCTGCAGAGCTCCTAAGAGCAGCAGAGATGTTTCACCAGAGCTGGTTTTACGTTCAGGGCAGGAGGTGCAAAGGCATGCATGGCTGTGAGCCCAGCCAGGCTTTCAGATGTCAGCTCGTTAGACCTCTGGCAGGGATTTGAGAACAGGACTAGGTACCAAGTGAGATCCTTCAGGGTGGTGTTTCTCCAAGGAGGCTCCCTTAGACACAGAGCTGGCAGCCTCCATCACTTCCCACAAGTAGGAATGAATAGCGGAAGAGTGGTGGTGTTGTCTGCAGCTCCAGCACCTCCAGTGAGACACTTGTGGGTCCTGTCAAGGTCTGAGTGCTTTGGGAGCCAGGATCTCCACCACATGTGGAGTCAGGGCATTACCAATGAATACTTTGAAAAAGCAGCACTTGTCCCCACGTGCTGGGCTTCTGCCCATGCCAATACCCTCTCTCTGGGCAGGAGAAGCACAGCTCGCCTCTCTACTGGCTTCCCAGGAAAGCTTCTCCATTTCTGCTTCCTTGTCACTACAAAGCATAATAACAAGGCAGAAGCAAGGACTGTTGATAAAAATAAATGAAGTAAATAATCGCTTAATAAGAATGGACTGGATATGATCTTAGCGTAGTGGAATTTGTGAAGAAAGCTTTAGTTTAGGGAATAATATATGACCTTTCTCTTTTTCAAGAAAAAGAAGCTCTTGGCATTCTTCAGCTCTTAATTTGCCTGAAACCTGAGCTATGTTGATATGGATCTTTTAATTATTGTCCTCTGTTGACCTGGACAAAGCATTGTGAGAAGGCTTCAAATCAATCATTCTACCGCTTTGACTGAGTTCTCACCTGTTCAAAGGTTTGGTTTTGGTTGGTTTATTTTTTTGAAAAACTTGCAAGCGAGCAGAAAGACAGAATATTTTCTGCCATCAGTAAGCCCTTTCAAGCAGCCATTGTAAGACCAAGAGAAATGCTTGTTCTGCTCACTGATCCAAAAGCTCAGAATTAAATTCCCAGAGACAACAGTAATTAAAACCAGAAGAAAACAAATTAAAACCAACCCCAAAACAAAACCATGACTTGGTTAATTGCACTGGAATGAATTTGACCAACAGATGGCAGCTATGAAAAGTAAGATGGGTCACTTTCCCAGCCATGTAAACGGACTGAAAGCACTGTAATACATCTGCCATGTAAAAATATTAGTCCTGCTCTTGAGACAAGTCATATTAAAAAGCCATTCTCAAGTCAAGTGGTTTTGGCCTATGTGCAGTAGAAAATGCTGTGCAGGGATATTCATCACCATGCTGCAGCGTTCCCTGGCCAGCCTGTGACTTTGCAGCTTCCAGGGCACACAAGTTTTATTTCCTCCGTAGAAAACCTTTTGGCACTCAGAGGGTCAGGATGGAAACAGCGGAGAAGGTGTAAATGCAGGAATGTGCAGGGACTGTTTTGCCAGAGGACATGCAGAGGGCTGGAAAGATCCCAGGAATAATAAAAACATCAACATGCAAATATCAAAGCCTCAGGAGGAGGAAAAAATGGCTCACCAGACTGCTTTGTTAGAGGCCAGTGCTCAGCCCAGGGACAGCCAGAGAAGCATCCTTGTCCTATGACCAACACAGGCACCCGGCCACCAAGTGTACGTTTGGACACCTGCACACAAACCTCTCCTCTGAAGATGCCTAAGCAAATCCAACAAACACCTCCAAATACCAGGGCAGAGTTAGGCATGGCCAGGAGCTGGAGCGGGCAAATCTTGCAGCAGAGATGGAAGTTTCACTTCTAGTGAAAGTCTCCATTCAGGTGACAATTTTTAATTGACAAAACTATAAAACCGTACAAGAGGCAGAAAGATTTTGCAGGGTAGTTAGTTGGCTTGTGAGTTTGGGAATGTTTGAAGATGCCAATAGAAGCCCACCTACATCTGTAGGCACTTGAACATCTTGGGAAATCTGATCCTGTTCTCTAAGACTTAAGAATGATCCAAAGCCAGGGAATGCAATTAAGCAAATGAGACAGAAGCATTAATGTCAGAGCAAATGTATCTTGATTTCCCTAGTTCCTGGGGCAGCAGACTGAAGGCAGAGCAGGGCCAGCCCATGGGCACCTATGAATTGCACACACCAGAGCCGGTGTGTCTGAGCCTGGCAATGGATTCCTGGAAGGAGCAGAGAGGTGCTGGAACATGGAAGGGGGATTTACTACCAGCTGTAGCGAGCAGTACACATTCATGGCCCATTGGGAGAGGGGAACCACAGCATTTCCAGCTTGGGATGTGCAGATGCTCAGCAGTCCTGCCCGCTGGTAGAGCACTTCCTTTACTTCATGCGTAAGGGCAGCATGCTGGAATTCATGGGGACAACACGTGTCCTCACACATAGCCCAGTTTCAGAGAAACCTTGCAGACACTTACTCAATATGAGTGATGACTGTGAAGAAGTTTCCCAGAACCACCCTATGTTTTGCTACGACTTGTTTTCCCCATCTGTAAGCATGCTGCAGCATTCACACTGGGAAGTGCTGAGAGGGGAAGCACAGAGATTTTTAGAGACTGCCTTTAAAATAGCTAATGATGATGAGCTGAGCCAGGAACCCGGTGGGGTCGGACTGTGTTGCCATGCAGGCTGTTTCTAGTGGAACCAAGGCAGAAGCTGTAAATGTCAGGAATTTGTCTGTCAAATGTAGCATCATCTGTCAGCAAAACCCGCCAATGTGATGGCTGTGATTGGGAGAGGTAGTTAGATGAGAGATTGCTCACCAACTCAAAATTATTTATCCTGGATTATAAGGACATCCTCAGCTAGCCAAAGAAGAAACAATAGAAACAATCAGCTTGGAAAGAGATGCACAATTTGTAGGGACACAAGAAGAGCACCATGGCTACACTGCTGACTGCACAGTATGTGCTGCAGAGGGGTTTGCCACTGCAGGCCATGGGTCACACTTTGACTTGGTGCACAATGACTGGCTGGGTCATGCACAGTTTTGGCACAATCGCGGGCTGGGTCGTGCGCTGGCTTGCCTACTTGCAAGCTGGCTGCTATTTGCGGCAGCCCAGTCTCCTATCCCGTGTATGTCAGCACTCTCATTTGAGCATGCTGCCTACTGAGGGTTCTCCATGCTGCAGTTCACGGAGCCATTTAGGAGTTATTTATCCATAAAGGAAGAGCCTGTCGTTACACCAGCCACAGCCATTTGCTACGCATACCTCTTTCAGCGTTTGGCCTATCAGTCTCTGCCTATATTTGAGTCAACTGCGGTAACTAATTTTTGTGTGCCAGTGGGTGGTTAGACTTACTCTTGCAAGTTTAAGTAATAGGTTTAGGCTAAGCAGGACAGTAGAGCGAGGTGTGACAGCAAAGATGAGTGTGTGGCATCACGGGCTGTGACAGGGGTGAGGCTGGGAACTTGGAATTTGTGCTTTTGAGGTCTCTCTGTTGCCCAAGTAAGCCAGCCAAAAAGACTCGTTAGTCTGTTTTGCGTGGCAGGCTCTCTCTTTTAGAAAGCAGTATATAACATGTGTGCCTCTCCGCATTTTCCCAAGGCGGGCATTGAAGGTTACGGTTCCTGAGGCATCGGAGACTGACCAACTGACTCCCGAGCCGGCACCTGATGCAGCCGCTGACCCTGGAGGTGCGGCACAGGAGGAGAGGTTTGCCAGAGCACCTCGTTCACAGCTCTGTCGTCACCTCTCCAGGCGTCAGAGCAGTTGGAACCAGGACTGCTGACTACATGGATTTTGCAGCTCATATGAGATGCTTTGAAAAGTCACGATTTCTGGTGCAGAGGAATTCTTTTTTTTTCTTCCTTGTTTGTCTTTATTTTCTCTCCAGAACAGCTTCACTTAATGAGTCTGAATTTAACAAAGTTCCTGTAGCAGCCAAGCTGCTATCCAGCTGCTATCCGGACACGCACACTTTCCTCAGTGCCTACCTCCCAAGCTGGTTTGGATGCCGCTAATGAAAGTGAAACCTTACATGCACACTTAGCCTGATATCAGTGCACCTTTAAGCTGTGTTTCCTTTTCTCTTTTCTTTTGCCACCCACACTCTCACATGTACAATTTGCAGACTTGACCTGGAGGCAAGAAGGAGCCTTGTCCCCTATCCCATTGCCCTGCAGCACCATGGCAGTTCCTGGCACAAGTGCCAGTTCAGAAGCCCATCCATAAAATCTGTCAGCTCCATGCTGGAGCAGCAGGCAGCCAGCATACATTGGTATTTCTCATCTCTTCCTTTAGACTGTAAGCAGTCAGATGCCCAGCAAGCAGCAGCCCTGCCCAGCCATTATCCAGCCTGTGGGCTTTCACATGCAGGGACACCTTCTCCCACAAACTGCAAGAGGCAACTCCAGTCCCTTTTCATCATAAATCTGCCAGATTTTCCCAGATCCTTTTAGTGGATGCAAGAGCCGTTCCCTGTTGCAGAGTACACAGTTCATTTGTCCACAGGATCCACAGGTTTTTAAGTTCAGAAGAAAATGTTACAGTCAATCTCGTGTCTGGCATCACACCGGCTGGAGAACATCATCCCCTATGATGGGGTGAGCCCATTCTTCTGCTGAGGAAAGTCATATTTTAGAGACACCTGGTCTTGATTTAGAGACTATGTGTGATAGAGAACCCTGTACGGCCTCCAGTAAATTATTTCAGTAGTTAATTCTCTTCACTGTAAAAAAATCTGCACCTTATTTCCACACTGAAATGGTCTGGCTTCAGCTTCCACTTCCCTGGATCTGCTTAGACCACATCTCCAAGAGAAGCACTCTAGCATTCAGCTTTCTTCTTTGGCAGCTCATGTAAAGCTGGATCTGGTCACCTTTAAAGCTCTCCTTGAAGTACATCTGCAAAGTCTTTTTATAAAAGGCTTTACCCCCCTACAGCCACATGTGCTGAGCCAACCAGGAAAAAAAAGCAGATACATAAGTCAGGCCCAAAGACCACTCCAACCCAGTTTCTGACAGTAGCCAGCCACAGGTATTTAAATAAAACCACAAAACCCAAGGGAGGCAGAATGCATGACACACATCTCCAGCTTCACTCCTCAGGGGTTTACAGGCACCAAGCTGAAGGTCATAGTGAGGTTTATCAGCTGAGGCACAGGGTCACCTGGTTTGTGTTCTCATGGTTTCCAGTTTGCTTGGACATGGCCAGATTGAAGTCACCTGCATGTGCACAGCACTTCACAGGCATATCCTTAGATAAGTGTAACAGATGAGCCCTCAGGGCAGGTTTTCCAGCTACCAGCTCACCCACTTTTGTTATTTCATCATAAAACTTGATTGAAGATCTGCGACTTCTCACCAAGAGTTCCCAGTCACTTTCCCCTAAGGTCTTCCTACATAGAGCGTGACCAGGACCACAGCTTGGTACCTATCCAGTCACACTTGTACTAAATTAACCACAAGGAAAAGGCATTTGGCTGCATTTTGGCTGTCTCCTGGACCCACAGCTCAGCATTTCTGGCTCAGTTTACACCACCACTACAAATGCCCTAAATTGACTGTATCTGGTTTACATTTAAGGCAGTTTATACAACTCCTTTGGCTAGGTTTTTGCAAAATTTCCAGTGATGTATATAGCCAAATGCAAAAAAAAATCAGAGTAGATTATTGTGCTTTTCCTTGACAAATATCACATGCTTCTCTTCTATGTTTACTATTACTATGATGGCACATAGGCACATCAGCCTCAGGCCAGGATATTTTCTGTGCTCAATGCTATAGAGATACAGGAAGAAAAAGCCACTGCCTCATAAGGTTACGATAGCAAACAAAAGTAAGACCAGAATCCTCTGGGACACTGCCATCTCCAACACATGAAGACATGGAGACCACCAGCAAGTTTCAGTACAGAGTGACTGGCAAAATCATCGTGTTACGAGTTTAGCCAAATCTGAAATGCACCGAGTGCAAGCAAGGGCTGGCTGACCTCAACAACAACCCAGTCTAGGAGCTCCCCACCTCTTGCAGATCAAGCTTGGACAGGACATAAGGCTTTTTGTTGCTGGCTGGGAAATCTGCTGAGCGCCTCCCAGCTACAGCCATGACAGGGAAGCGCTGGCACCAAGCCCACACCTCGTGTAACCCAGTAAGGATTGCTGGCAGAGTGCCACCTTAGCAGGAGGCGGGCTGCAGGTCAACACCTGATTTCATGCTGGTAGTCTAATGCCAACATTCAACCACTGCATGTAGCCAGAGGGCACATATTTGCTCAGCATACTCCACTGACAACATCAGTAAGATTGCTATAGTGTTATGGTATATGGGAAGCAAACTGATTCTTACTGTGACATTGCTGGATTCAACTCCACTTACTTGTGCCCATCTGCTCCCAACAAAGCAAGCAGCACAGGAGACAACCAGCCACAATAAGAACTCCTGGGAGTGCTGCTAGGAAGCTCTGAGATTTCTACAAGCATTTTTTGCAGTCTGAGTTTTACTTGCAGGAATATTTGCAGAGACAACTAAGTGTGGGGAATAGCATCAGCATGGCTTCCCATCTTTTATCACACTCCTATTTCAGTATTTCCCTCCTGCGATAGATTCACCAATCAGATAAGTAGGTCACAAAGAAGTGGTGGAAAAATTTCTCAGTTGCAAAATGCAATCCAGCAATATGACTGCTTGGAATATGTTAGTATGATTACTACAGTACCATTCACTTGCAACACTGGAATTTCTTGGAACCTTTTTGTAATGGGCCATCAACAGGCAGTGCTCCCTCATTATCAGCCCTCGGCACTTTGCACACACTGACAGTGCAAGCTGCATCTGAATGAGAACTTGAGTTAAAGCCTTAGCGCAGTTTGCTCTTAGTTGCAAGTCCAGAGTCCAGCTCCTTAACCCCAACTCTCCTACCTGCTGCCTACCAAGGTTTAGCAGTCACCAAGGCAAGACTGGCTCAGTCCCCTGTACAGCCAGAATGGGCCACCTGCACCCACTGCCTTCCCATGCAAGACACAACCAAAATAAATACTCTTCTGATTTCTAAAAAAGGATAGTGAAGAAGAGTAAGTTTACAAACTGGCCTCCTCACTGCTTTTTCTAATGGCTGCACAATCACTGTCTTTGTGAACTCAGGAGTTTGTTAACACAGAATTAATTGCAACACATGCTGGGCAAACACAAGTTAGCTTACAAAGGTACAGAGGCCAAGCTGGTTGTTGGTTTGTAAGTGATCAGGAAAACTTGCAACAGTCAGGATGATTTTTCTCCTGTAAGCCTGTTGCTGTCATAAACCCAAAGATCACAGGATGCTCACAATGCAGGCTAAAATCCCACTGCATGCAACAAGGAAAATTCCTGCGTGGAAAAAATGGACAGAACACCCACTGGGCTGCTCAGGAGAGCAGCCCTTAACTTAGCATCCTTAGCTACATGTGCTCACTTTCTTTTGGACAGACAAGGAGGGAGGGCTCTAGAAAAAAAAACCAAGCATAAAACAAGAACTTCGCAAAACAGAAAGCTGCCAATTATCCAGCCCCACTGCTGTAGCACTGACAGTGCCCTGACAAGCCTCCAGCCTAGATGATGGGACATTGCAGTGCTCAGCGCCAGCAGCATGCTGCAGGGATTGCAGCTGCTTTTTAGTGCCTGGGTATCACCTGGGTGCCAGACATTTCTTAGAAAAACTCACAGCTGTGCCACTGCTCTCTGCACCCTCAGCCAGCAGTTATTTTGGTGCTGTGGTGCATCAAAAGTCACCTTTACACTATCCTCCATCATATGTCTGCAGGCTGTGCCACAATTTCTGGCTTGTGCATGGTCACTGTGAATTCCAAAAAGTCACTGGCAGGTTCAGGGGCTGCATTTATGCTTTCCCTCTCCATGGTTTAACACTCTCTAACCTCTCCACCAGATTTCTGCCCCTGGAGGGACAGACATCCCAACTTCAGCCTGGCAGAACAGACAGGCATTTCTGTCATACATCTGCAGGCTATGGGGTTTGCACCCATGCAGCCTTCCAGGGGCAGGGAGTGCCACATTGGGGTGCCAGAAGTAGATACAGCTGCTCAGTGGGAGGCCACACACATGGTCAGCCCTGCGGGATGCCCCAGGCGTCCGATCTACCTACCACTCCACATGCTGCCTTGCACCAGCTCTTGGGAAAACCTCTGGACTACTGTTTCGTCTCCCATATTCTTGCTGTCCAAGGCAAACTGCAGCACGTGTAGGTCTCCCTCTTTCTCTCGAAACATGAATGTGCTACAGCTGGTCAGCAGATTATTTTTTAATGAAAAATGGCTGTAATATAATCGTTTGCCAGAAAATCAATTTTCAGAAGCAACAGCTAATCTTTCTTTTGAAAACACCCACCCCCCTCTCTCAAATATTCAGGGTTTTTTCCAATTTTCTTTTTTTTTTTTTCTTTTAAGGCCCATTTAAGGTTTTGATTGCAAAGCACACACAAACTTAAACGTCATCCAGCACTAGAAATTTGGGAAAGGTCACGGCATTTTCCTAATGAAAACATATTTTTTGTAGAAACTGTCACCAAAAAAAGAACATTGAAATAATAATACTGGAAAAGAACACGCAAAGCCAATATCCTCAGCATCCCAAGTCGGCCAGCACGTAGGCAAAGGGATCCCAAACTCACAAGGCAAGTGAACCGCCTGCAGCTCAGTAAGCCACCCTTCTCAGTGCCCATCTGCACAGTTCAGTCTGCAGTGGGACCATAACTTCATAGCACCAAACACAGCAGCTCCTTCCTCCCAGGTTGGTTCTGTACTAAACCCCATACAATAATGAACTCTACTGGACAATGAGCTACACAGGTCTCTCTACAGCTTCAGGAGGAAGCAGCTATAAGTTTATTAGGGCCCCTGCAGCCCTCGTCATGCCATGTCCCATGCTTCAGTCATCACAATCTTGATGCACGTTGCAGTTTTGTGCAGTTTTTACTTAACTGGTCTGTTTAAAGACAATGCTTTAAACCTGTATTTCTTCTGGATCTGGAGAAGAACCATTCTTTGAAACAGACTGATACAGCTTGCTATGCCAACTGCTTACAGAGATAAACACAGCTGCCTGAGCCACCCCATGCTCCCAAGGGCTTTGCTAATCAACGTTTAGTCCATGCTGATCTCCTCCACTTCCCTGCTCCTGGTGAGGCTGGTGGCGGGTATGGAGCTCATCGCTTTGATGCCTAGTGCCACCGCACTGAAACCCCACAGCGGCAGGAAGCACAGATGCTTCCCAAGATCTAGATGAATACTTCCTAATGGCAGGCGCCAGGGCAGCCATTGCTGCCACCATTCCCCATGCTGCGAGCGATGGTGGCACTGCGGCTGCCTCAGTTGGGGAACCACCGCTCATCATCGCAAGGGAAAGGCATGAGGAGGTGCCTCATAGGAGCCTGCACCAGCTGGTCTTCCGGAGAGAGGCCTGGCTGCCAGGCTGAGCATTAATTACTGCTGCACTGGCTTTAAAAATAATTGCCCCAGGAAGCAAGTGGCTTGCTCGCTTTTCATCCTCTCATACCACTTCCTCATGGCTTGTGGCTGAAGGCCCTCACGGTGGGGAAGGGAGGTCCCAGTGCAGCCTCCCTCTGCAAGGGGGGGGCCCAAAGAGTTTCCAGCAGAAGTCAGGTCTGGGGCATTTAAAGGGAAAACAAATATCCTGGAGACCATCAGGTGCTACTAAGGGGCTAGAGGCTGAATGGGAAAGGGAAGGAGCACAAAGCAGCCCCCTTGCATACCCCTCCACTAACCCCTGTGGTGGCCATGGGCCTGGGCCCAATTTGTCCCCTTCAGTGGCAGATTCCTAAGGGCACAGCCCAGTTCACACCCAGTTTCTCTTCCTCACTGACCCCTGTTCATGTTATGGGGATACCGCTGGCCAGCTGGGCTGACTCCCATCGCAGGCATCATCACAAGCCCCTACTTCCCACCAGGGCCATAACTCGTCCCCAAGCTTTACAGCAAAATAGCTGAAATTCCTCAGAAGGATGAGCCCAAACCAGGCATGAATATGCGACCCTACAAATAAACAAACTTCCCCCCATGTTGTTTGGCCCTTTTAATATTTCAGTCAGCACAGGAAACTTCTGGTGAAGGGAACAGGCAATATTTCAGAGGGGGAAGCAGGCTGTTGGTCACAGGTTTAGCAGGGAAAGCCCCCCCAGGAGGGCAAGAAGCTGTGTGTGTCCATTCTTTGTCCCTGCTATTTTCCATCTGTTAAGCTCTGGCAGAGAAAATAATACCACCGATCTCTCAATCTGAGTTGCCATTCTGGCCTTTGCTGATATCTGAGGATATAAACTGCCTGATTCTGGGAGATAGATGAATAAAAAGGAGAAACAAATACTTATGCACATTGCAATTGTAGGTAAGAGAGCTTTGTTTTCTCCCCCGGCACCAGGTCCACTTATTACAAGATGCCTAACAAGAAGCGTTTTTTATTCTGTTTACATTCTGTGGTCAGATTTTTCTGTATTTTTCCTTCATTGCTTTATTTGGCTCTGAAGTCTCTGAACTGCAGCTATGGCCAAGATAGTTCTCACCTGCTCTTGTGGAGCCATCCCTGTCACCATATAGCCATGTAGTCCAAAGAGACAGCATTACCTCCTGTTAGCTGAGATGGGTACGAAGTGAAAACTTTACCATTAATTTCCCAGGGTGGGATACAATGCCTTCTCCCTAGCTTCTACAGCCCAGATCTCTAGACCAACTGCAAACCCTTCTGCAGCTCCATCTCATTCATTTCAGCAGAGGAAGGGTTTCCTCAGACTCCATCCATGACCCCCTGTCATGGGCACTGACAGCCCTTGGGTCACTGGCCCCAAAGGCAGCAGGGTCTTTTCTGGAGGAACCTCTTTGGGGAGCTCCCCAAGCTGAGTGCCTCCTAGGCTCACAAGCAAGAAACAAATGGCCTTGGAAAGTGCATTTGGCATTCAGGGAGCAAGCAATAGTTTTGGTCTAGGGAACTGCCACGTTGCATGGACTTGGTATGTTGCTATTCACCCTGACTGCTTGCTGCTGCCCTGCCAGAGATTGGATCGGGGACCACGCCTAGGGGAAGGGGACAGGCCCACCTAGCCCCACAGGAAGCCCCTCCAGCAGCGGCTGTGCAGGAGCAGGGCAATGCCCAGCACAGCAGCACAGTGCCAACATCTGTGTCCGAGCAGGGGGCCAAGCCCCACAGGGTGCAGCGAGGGGCCAGGCTCTGCCTTCCCAGCAGACAGGCAAAGGCACATCTGTGATCTATTTCTTGTGCTAACAAGGATTCCCTGCATGAAGCCTTTTAACTTCCAATTCCTGTTCTTGAAGATGAGGCTAATGATAGTCCTAGGATCTCCTATTCAGAAAAGAGGAAATTTCATTAATGCTCGCAAAATCCTTCAGAAAACAGCCTGAGGATGAGCAAGGGTGCTTTCATTGACAAGCTGTGTATTAACCTACAGCCTGAGGAATCATGTTTGCTTCCGATTGCGGAGCAGAGCAGCCAGAGGAAAGTAGCTGTGTTGGAAACACTTCTATTTTGCCCACCCGGGCTGCAGTGGGATCAGCTTAGGACTGAACTAAGCTTTGGGGAGTCATTGAACTCTGACCTAAGCTGGAATAATAGGATGTGTTTATGTCTGACAATGGGGGAGCTTTGCAGAAACCTCCAGTGAGCTCCATATGCAACACTTTTTATGGTCCTCCTAAGAAGAGAATTTCAAGGGATCGTATATGCCTTAAGTGTAAATTATGACATGCATTAAGGACCACCCGCATCAAATGGATGGTCGCCCCAGCCCAGGGTTTCATGCTGAACTGAGAACAAATTCCACAGCCCCTTTAGTTGGCGCTTCCATAGAATAATATATTTTCAGGTCAGCAGAGCTGTCTGCTTCTCACACAATAGGCCCTTTCTCCCTTTTCCCCATACCTGTCAATTGCTCTCTGCCTCTGCTGTAATTTATGTTTTACTTCCGAACTGTAGGAATAAACTCTGGAAATGCGTTGAGGGTACAGCAGCTAGGAAAAGCCTGTTCCCAGCCATAGTCAGTGCAGCATTACCACTCCAGAAATCCAAATGGGCAGAAGGAAGCCTTACAGATGCACTGCGTTACTGCACAATCTGTGCTCAAGATGGCAAAGCCTGTACCAATGAGCCTATTTTTGTAGTTTACTTTGAATATTTCATGTTGCATATTTGTAAGGGAAAAAGTGGAAGCATTTAGAGGTCAGAAACCTTGCCCAAACTGATCCATGTCTCAAAGAATCATGTAAATAGATACATGGGTCAAGGCAGTATGTAAACTTCCAAACTCTCCCTTTAGTATCTGCTCAATTCTGCAGCCTACATGTAGGCTCTACCAGATGTCTCTGGAATGGGCAGCTTGTAACTGCCTGCAGAGACTCTAGCTAACCTGAAAGAACTAGATTTAGAACCACAGAATCATGCCTCCCTTACCTTTTAATCCGTGTTATGAGGTTATATAAGAAGCAATCATAGCTCCCTTGTTAAACTGAAGGTTTTCATCATAAGCTAAGAATTAACTATTTTGCTTGGCAGGCCAGAGACTGACTATCTTCCTCCAAACTACACTACTTCGTTTCAGTGACTCTTCTGAAAGATTCTCTAATCTAGCTCATGCTTTCAACACACACTGGTTAATTTTAAAATTTAATCTTTAGCAGGTGTAGCATGCCATTGTTTTGCAGTATCTACAGTGATATTACTAAGCTCACAGATTCTTTCCATCTTCTCTAGAATAAAGACTCACTGAGGTTTTTTGCACTATGTTTGAAGGATTAATCATTGCTATTATTTTCAGAATGAAAAGGTTTTCTTCATCAGGTGCTGACAAATAATATTCTACTGCACAAGCACTCTTCATAAGAGACTGCATGCAGTCCCTCCATAGGCTGCTTTGTTTGTATCCTTCTAAATCTTCCCTCTGGCTTTGTTATCCCTTCATATGGTTCCAAGCAAAGCGGAGCTATTGCATAGACTGTTTTCTTGTTTCATAAATCCAGGTAGGTATCAGTATCTACTGCTCTGCCTCAAAAAGCTTTTTCCAATATGATATTTTCCACTGTTCCTTCTCCAATATGGGGACTGAACTTAACATGGGGGCTAGTCAATACTTCTTAGCCCCACAGGTAGCCCTGAAGTTGCTCTACTGTATTACATTTTACACCTTGAGCTTTCTGTGGCAATAAAAAGCTCCTGTCCATTTCCCATATGCAAACCCAGAACATATCTTCAAATTGCTGGGCCTTCCCTCCCATGCTTATCTGGAGAATGGTTTAATGAAATGTGGGACTGCTTTATCAAGACTATTACCCAGCAGGACACATCTCTGAAGAGAGGCTAGAATGCACACCCAGCATGTTTTTCATGCCTTGTTTCAGGCAGTAAGTAGCAGTGGAAAATGCCTGCTCTTGTGAGAACTCCTGCTAGTCTAGATCCCAAGTAGTGAAGTCACCGGGCTCCCCACTGAGACTGTGTTTTTACATCTCAGAGCCTCCAAGGCTAAAGATAAGAATGGTGAGAAATCCAGGATTTGAGATTTCCAAGAATGAACTGAGGAGTGAGAACTAGCCCTGAGAAAGAACGGGTATATATAAATCTACCAAATTCATCATAATTTAGAAACACCTCAAGATGCAACTTCTCCCTCAGCTTCACCAAAACACGCAGACTCTGGAAGACTACTGTTATCAATCTGGCCAAGTTGATTACTCTGATGAAGAAACATCAGGGACATCAATGGACATCTAACACTACTCCACTGTGCACCTGGCCCCACCAGCCAACCAACCCACCTGTAAAGACTGTCTCTTAAAAGCAACTTAGTAATCTTCATCTTCACCACTGCCTTTTTGTCAGTTCTGCTGTTTCCTGTCACTGGTTTGCTCCTGCCCTCCTTCACGCACCTTCTTCCCACTTCCTTTTTTCTATGCATATAATTTGCTTAACATCAGATGCACCATTTTATGCTATATGTGTTTTCAAGACGTTTACAGTATAAAAACATCTTGTTAGTAGGTTGCATTTACTGCCAATTCATTTATAATCTGACCCTAGAATAAGCACTTCACTTTTTTTCAAATTAAAATGGTTTGGGTTTTATATAGCAAATATTTTGCGTTGACTGCTTTTCAAACTGCCAGCTATCTGTCTATTATTAATATCAGACACTGACAATGGGAATATTCTGCTTGTTAAAACAGTGTTGAGCAAACTGTTTTGGTTTTATTATTAAGAAAAAAGAAAGGCTTTTCACATCATGAATGGTTCTTAGGAGATATATGCTACCATTTTAAGCCAAAACTAATAAGGTCCTCAGAAATCACACTGTTTCATGTTTCCAGCTTCAAAACCAGAGGAATGCAGGCTTGGAAAGGACTTGCTGGATCATCAAGTCCACTTCTCATAGCACCACACAGCACAGTCTCTAGAAGCTTGGCTCACATTTAGTTTCTTCATGAAGAATGGCAGCAGGTGGTTACAGTCAACATAGGCCCCCAGACTTCAAGGTACCGGCCTGTAGTCAAAGGGATTTGCAGATCTTCCATACAGGTGAATGGTAGAGTCACTAATTTAAGTGTCTAAATACATTTACAAATTTTGAAAATAATAGCGTAGCCAATACTAAACACCAGACCTAACTCAGATCTGACATGAAAACGTCTTACCCACAAAACCAAACTGCCACTTACATTCTCCCTCCCCTCGTGACTTTAGACAAAGGCGTCACATTTGGGCTTCTTGGCAAGGCAATTAATCCAGCAGCATTCCTTCTGCCGCAAAACTTCCAGGGGCAGCTAATCTCGCTTTGAAAAAGAGGCAGCATCCCTCCAGACATGTCCTGAAACCTGCAATATAAACTCAGCAGCAGCCTTTTGCAGTCAGTAAAACTCATATTTAAGAAGAATCATATAAGCACATTTGCTGCTTGTGCTGAGGATCAGGCAATAGATCTCTGCACACTGAGTGAAGTCAAACCCCTGTGTGCATACTGCAAACCAAGAAGGCTAATTAAAGACAATGCTCATTTCTGTGGATACTCTGACCTTGACTCAGCAAAATCAACACATTGGTTTCACATGCCTGGCCCCACCAGACAGCCAACCCACCTGTAAAGACTTTGCTCTTAGTGACTTTATGATAACAATACAGAACATTCAGTATAACTATTGCTATAACAGCAATCTTCAGGCATCAGCTCAGAGAGGCAAAAAAAGGGTTATCATCCTATTTTTGAGAATGCATCTTTTGATACTAGGATGGTAAATAAGTGAAGAAAGAAGCCAGCACTGCAGAATAGATGCAGTGCTGGTTTTGCATCCAGTTGCTATTGAGAAGAGCAAGCTTACTTCCAAGTTATTAATACCAGCATAGTTTAATAATAATAATAAAAAAAGACATCTGGATGAAATCAGATGAGGGGAGCAGAACCACATGTGCACAGGGAACCCAGGCACGTCCCAGGCTCACTCACATATTTTGGTACAGAAAAGCCAGAGTATTTCATTGAGAAGGGAGGAGGAAGCCAGCCAGAAAGCACTTGAAACCTGGAGCTCTGCTACTTTTAAACTAAACATCAGTACATTCCTGCTTATCTCCTTACTCCTGCAAAGACAGCTTTTGCCGTGTATCCAAATGTTAATGGAACAAGCCCGCAGGGAAGGCAGCCAAGCCAAGTATCCCTGCCCAGAACTAGGTTTTCTCCTTGATTGCTCCCTTTTTTCATTTTTCCAATGTTTCCCAGCCTGTCTTTTTCTCCTTATTATGCATAAGAGATCATCCTGACATCCTCCTAATTCATCTTGACTTGTACAACAGGCTCCCCCAGCCTTAGGTGCCTCTAAATGCATGTGGTTTGCAGCGATTAGGCAGGGCAGATAACAATTGCTTCTCACATACAAACCCCAGTATGGATGTTCCTTGGCAGGGAAAGGGAGCTGCCTGCATTGCTCTGCCCTTGAAGGAGAAGGATGAACAAAGATGGAGTAGCTTGGTCACTGAGGCAACATGAGCTTTATCAGCAGTGCATGAGCCAAGACATCCTTGGACACAAGAGTGACAAAGGTAGCACCATCCTACACTATCTTCCCTTCACGTGCCAATCGAGTCCAGCAGATGACCAAACACCATTGCTGCTTGAGAAGGCAAAACCAGCCAAGGTAGGCAGTCAAATACATCACACAGGATTCACTTCAAGGAGGTGCCTTGTTTGCACTGGCACAGGGAAAGAACTGAGGGCAGCTGTGATCAGCAAGGCAGCCAGGGCAGGTGTTCCCAGCTCTGCCCTCTTTGGCAGAAGACACTGAAGAAACTGTTTGGAAAGCAGCTTTGCTTTGCATTTAACAGATCTTTATTGCTGCAATCCACATTCTAATAGGTGCCCTACTTTCATATATTAGGGGACAGAAGTGGGTCTGTTCAAGCTTCTCCTATGAGTGCATGGTTCCTGAAGGGACGAGCAATGCGCTGGGTCGCTTGTCATGCAGACTGACTGGGGCAACTGTACTCTCCTTATGCTGACAAATGTAAATGCATCAGAGGATTAGTTAGAGTGCTCATCACTTCTACTGAAGAGCATGAAAAAGTCAATGTCCACTGGACCAGAAAGAAGGAACTGAAGCTGTGGAGACGAGGACCCTCTGGCAGGAGAAGCCCATCTGTTCTCCAGAGAGTGTTTAAATTTTTAATGTAAATATGACTACTACCAAGTATAATATCAGATATTTAGCCACCAATTAAAGTGTTTTCCAAGACTTCAGAGTTGCCCTACTAAATGCAAGTGTCAGCTTTATCCATGGTGCACCACAAACAAAATCTCTGGGAACCAAGGTAGAACATCTCATTCAACTTCCTCCCTCCCTCAGTTCTCACTGCATGGACAAAGGAGTTCTCTCCAGGACCCAGAGGCTGGAGAAAAAACTTGTGGACAGTGATCCAAGAAGGAAAAATGACCTGAGAATAGTCCAAGTGTGGTCCTGGGGGATGAGGGAAGGCTTCGCGGCAGGAAGGACCCTGGGACCAGAGAAATGATTGAGCTCCATCTATCCTTTCTCCTGCCACCTCTCGGGTCCCCCAGGGCAGTGCCATACAGAGGACAGCTGCTCTGCAAGGATCCCAACCATCTGGCCTCCACTCAGCCCATGTCACCATAGCTTTTAAAGTATTCATACAAATGATTAAAAGAAAAAAAAAAAACCTTATCACTACAGAAATCCCCTGACATTACTTGGCTTAGCTGGAGTGAGCACACATCAGTGTTTCTGGGGAAAGGCCAGGGGGGATCACTGAGTGATCCAAAGCAGGCAGGCAGGAACTGGTACAGTCAGCTTTGAACCCCACTGCCTCATCCCACAGGGCCACGTCCTACTCTGTGGGCAGGATGAGTGATTTTCCTGTGGAAGAGAAGTGCTGAAATCCCATTAGCTCAGTAGGAAGTCTGGGGTCACTGTAATTAATAATTTAAGGACCCTGTCACAGGTTGGAAATCCCGTGTGCCAGGTGCTGCAGAGGCATAGCAGGAGACAGTGTCCCTTCCCCTGCAGAGAGAAGCAAGAGGACATGGCTGAACACAGGATGCATATCAAAACAAATCAGGAAAGCAAACAGAGACCTACTAAAGTGTAAGAACTCAGGTCTGCCCAGAGGTAAGACAAGAAACCCACTTTTGCTTTGCCACAGCAGGGGAGCAAGCAAGTCCTTCCTGCTGGAAAACATGTTTAGGAACCCAAAAACTACAGAGAAGGAAATAAGAGAGGAGAGCAGCACATGGGCCCTCTGGTAGCACACAGCTCTCCTAGATTTACAGGTCAGCCTCTGCCTCTACTGCACCAGAGCTTCCTCCATCCTCTTAACTACAGCAGCTTACATATCCCTTCACAGCCAACTGCCTAGCCCAAAGGCTAAAAATCACTACCACGCCTCCCTGGAAGACTGCAGTTTTATTGCTGTGCAAGCAGAGATCTAGGAAAACCCCTTTTGCTTCAGAGCAGCCAGGGATGCACTGTGGCTCTGCGCTGCCCTGGAAATCACCCTCAGCTGCTGTTCACCCCCTGCCATGGCATGGCAGAAAGCTGGGAAACCAGAGCTTGGTGCCAGCAAGCTGGGCTTCAGCAGGCTTTGCAGACCCCAAATACAGATCCAGATCAAAGAGTAGTGGGTCCACGGGCAGTAAAGCCATTGGGAACACTACACTGATATCCCAGTCAGAGGGCTTTCTGCAGCAACTCTTATGTCTAGGCAGATAAAATCTAGGTAGGAGAGTGAAGCTTTCCGAAGACGTCCCCTCTCAGAAGTACTGGAGAGTTGACAGTGCTTCCCACGTGATCCGGTCCAGCAGTTGATCTGGAGATGATCCAGCTGCACACTGGCTCCAGTACAGACATGCGAGTGAAAATAAGGATTTATGGTGCAGCAGACAGGAGGTGATTACAGTTTGTCTCAATAGTTACCTGGGGACTAACAACCTTACACAGATGAAATGGTGAGAGTATTAAAGCTGATTTACTGAAAATACTCAAGTAGTCCTCTGACAGCTGGACATACAGGGACATTGCTAGAACTGTTGGTCGGAACAGTATCCGTCAGCACATTGCCAGGGAAATATGCTGTAGGAACGGAGTCCGTTGCACGTGATACTTGCAGAGCCTGCTGGACCAACTTTGCTTGTAATGAGTGATTTGTAAGGAGGAGAACAAGGAAATCCCTTTTCCTTCACTTGACAACATTAAGTATCTTCCCACTTCACCACTATTTTTGTGAACTCCATTATCATCAGCTAAATAAACGCACAGCCTAGGAAGAAGCATTGTTAGTATGGAACCAAGAGAGAGTAAGAGGAGGAGGAAGTGGTACATGAAATCGGTGCCATGCAGGAGGGCAAATCTCAGGGAACTGGATTTTTTGCTGGGGCAGATACTCCCTGTGAACTTTCAGTGGGCAAGAGAAACAAAACCCACAAAGCTGCAGATCTAGATGGAGTTCTTATCACAGACCACAATCCCCAAAGTCTCTTCTCTTATAGCTGAGGGAATGCCTTTGCAATAACTTCTTCTCAATTAAAGAATAAGTCTTTTCCCTAAATAGAAATAATATGGAAAACTGATCTCATTTTGGGCCTGAAAAGTCAATCCATGTCTACTACAAACGGGACTAGAAAAGGAAGGAGAATTATTTGAGGAAATAGCATTAAGATACAAACACTCATACATTTTTTACAAGATGCCTCTAGTGTACAATGGCAACACACAGCTGAAAAAAAGCCAATGTTTTTAATAATTCAGAATGAAAGGACACCACAACCAGAAGCTGCTTAAATGGTCACATACAAGTGAGTGGCGGAAAAAGTATATACTTCCCTCCCCATTATAAATCTCAACCATTTTCCTAGTCCCTGCTGAACAAACAGCTCTGTCCTAACTTTCTGAATATCAGCCAAAAAACCTCACTTATAAACTCTGCAAAGGATCATAAATTGAAAGAGGCTGCCACTCCTTGGAAAGGCAGGATCAGAATAAAAAACAGCCTTGATAATTGGAGAGATAGTCCTAACCAACATGAAATTTGTTAAGTTCAAGTACAAAGTATTACCGTCGTAAGTAGAAATCAAGTGCGGAAACAGGAGAGAGACCGATTGGCTATGCACTGACTGAACAGAAACGGCACAACATAAAATGATCAAGTCATAAACTCAATTAGTCGACAGTGTGATGCCATTGAAACAAGATAAATTTATTTCTAAGATGTATTATCACAAGTGTTATGTGTATGTAACACAAGACCAATGACTTCACTCTTCTGGAATACTGTATTCATTTTGGGGTGCCACAATTAAAGAGAGATGTGGAGAACTGGAAAAACTCCAAAAGACAGTAATAAGAATGATCAAGGTATAGAAAAATATGGCTTAGGAAGAATAGATGAAGGAAGTAGATTTGTTTAGTCTACAAAAGAGAAGACTAAGGACAGATGTAATGGCAATCTTCTCACATTTAAAAGGTCAGGAAGATGATGATCAATTGCTCTCCATATTCACTAAGAGTAAGAAAAGAAAAGTTAGTTTTACTGAAGGCAAGGTAGATTTAAAGCGGCTATTAAGAAACCTTCCTATCAGCATAGTTAAACATGGCAGGAGGTTACCTAGGGAGGATTTTTTACAAGAAATCAGACAACCAACCATAAGCATTATCTAGAAATAATCCTCCTGCCTAAGTACAAAGCGATGAAGATCTCTGCAGGCCCATTCCAGCACTACAAGACTATAATGAATCTATGATTTTTCATATTAACATTAGCACCAGGAAAAACTCAACATCTCTGGCTTCTTCAGCTTTAGAGTGGCTAAATTGACCTTAGCAAGGGACAAAATTAAATCCTTGGGTTACCTGCACCTTCCTTTGTTGCTGAGTGCAAATCAAATTAGTATGTGTTTAGCAGATGAAAATTGGAAAATACGTAACATACATGCAAATGAACTTGAATGCACACTTTCCTCTATGCCTGTAAGACACCATAGTCTCGCCCTGAATACCAGGCTTCTGAGATCCATTGCACTCCCAATGCCACATGAAAAAATGTTTGCAATACTTTATTACGGTGAGTTACATTTACATTTCTGCAGCTCATTTCTTTGTTCAATAAGGATCTTTGCTAAAATTTCTTTGTAGAAAAATGTTATCCTTTTGGATTCAGTCCTGCTCTGGAAGAACAAACTGACAGAAATTTGAATGTCTTCAAACGCCCCCTGCACCAGGCACCTTCAGACTCATTTAGCCATTACTAGATATCCAGGTTTCTTGCCCAGCCCTGGAGATAACTCCGAAGCACCCTATGAAGTTTGTTAGTCTCCACTGTGCTCCTGGAATCCGCCTTTATATATTTATTCTGTCACCATAAAAATCCTACATCCTTTGGGGAAGAAAAACAAACAGCAAATAAATTCACAGATGAAACTTAAGAGAGATGTTACCAAATGTTGGGGAGACGTAGAAAACACAAGTGGATTTAGAGAGATTTTAAAACACACTCTGAGTATACCAGAACAAGCAAAGAGCCAAACTGTAGAAAAAGCAAGCAAATTAATTTGGGGAAAATAACCTGAAACCAAGATCTGCTCTTGGAGAGCAGTTGCTGGAAGCAGTAGTGCTGGCAAAGGCTTAGGAATGGCAGCAAGCAGCAAATGTCTGAGCTTGGAGACAGCAGGAGCTGTGAGGTGCTGTAAACCTGGGGAAATAGAGCATATACTGTTACTGGAGAAAAATCACAATCTTTTTTCTCCATACCAGGTGACAATCAGATAGCTCAGTCCCCTTTCTTGGGGGATTCCTCCCTGCACAGCCCAGCAACAAGTCCTTTTGGGTATTTGTCTTGGATACTCAATACAGCAGAAGATACTGGTTTCTCCCTCTGCCCTGGCATGTCCTGCAGGCCCAGTACCACCGCTAAGCCCATCCTCGCTCCCAGCATTCTTGGGGCAGAAATATCAGGCACATTCACTGTATCTTTCCAATCCCAGAGGGACTCAAACTCTTGCAAGTACCAGGGTGAGGCACAGCACCCCTCTGCTGCAGCTGGGGTGGGGAGAGGTGCCCTTGAATGCAAATGCGGTCTCTAGTCCCAGTGCCTGGGGATCAATTCCTGATTTCATTCAGCTGCTGCACGCATGAACAAAACCTGTCTGACCCTTGCCTTTGCTTTGCTCTGGCCTCAACTGTTCCAGCAGCCTTTTCCAATCCCCCTGCCAAAGGCCTTTCAATCCTAGTGCTGCCCGGGCTCTGTTCAGAATCCAGACTTGGCACATTGCAAACGCCATAATCAACCATATTAGCGGAGAATTGGGAAGCTGTATTGAAAGAAACAAAAATCATCCCTTCTGGTCCACAATGCTGCTTCATTGCACATGTATGTATACAAGTGAGATCAAAATGCTGTTCAGAGGAGCGTATCACCAAAGGAAGAGACAGAGCAAGAAAACTGCAGGGAGCCAACTTGATTTGCAATTGCACCTAGACCAAGAAATAAATGACATCATTATCAGCAGATTGAAAACAGATCAGGGGCTGAGCATAGACTTGAATCGCAATAGAAGCCCAATGCTACTCTCAGAGAACATGGATCTGAGGGAGTTCAGAGAGGGTTTGTCGTAATGATAGATGTTGTCCCCAGATATTTATCCTGTGGTACTATGCAGCTCACCAAACTCACAGAAAGCCTGATAGCCAACATTCATAAAATTCCTATCTGTGCTCCAGCAATACATCACCCTTCAGCCATCACAGCTGCAGGGCCCCCACCACCAGCAGAGGGGTCTTGCGCCTCCAGGAAGAAGCAGCAAGACAAGCCATCCACAGTCATGGGGGTGTCCCATTTCCAGGCCACTTGTATGCTGCAGACAGACATCAGCTAGTGTTTCTTCTGGTTCAAGGATATGGGTCAGAGTCAGGACTGGTTTACCAAAGACATTCACTGGGGGTTATCAAGAACAAGCGCTTCAAAGCCACAAGTATTTAAATAACTGCCTCAAAAGCTTGGGGGAGACAATGCCTGGAGGCAGGACATTTTTGAGTGGAGGGTAGGATTCCTCTGCCTGCCACAGAGGCTCTGTGATGACAGAGAATTTGGCAAGGACCCATCCAGCCCACTCACCAGGGATGTTAATGAATTCCTTCCATAGACCATCCACATCTCCCCACATCTTTCTTCTCTACATGCAGTTCTCCCTCTCCTGCAGCCCAGGCAGTTATTGTTCAGGTCGCCAATTTTGACAAACACATAGGTAACTAAAAGACGTTTGAGAAATTATTTTTTGCAGAAAACACTGTTTTCTGCAACAATGTTTATTAATAATTGTTGACATAATGCTATAAATATACATTTTTCCCAATTACCTTAAAATTTAAAATTGTGGGAAAACACATGTAAGCAGTAACTTTTTTCCCTTAGGAAGATGCTACTCTCGTGATACACCCAGACCTGCTTCTGGGTACCAGCTCCACAGCACACAATGAGATGAGGCAAAGTGATGGCTAGATGGAACTTGACTCAGGATCCCTTCCCATGAGAGCATAAATGTAAGCTCTGGTGAGGTTACAACAGGCAGAATAAAGATGTCTGAGTCTCTACAGTACTACAGGCATCCCACACACTAATGCCTGTCTGTCCCGCATACTCCCAGAGCCCTGGTGCACAGTCAGACCCCATCCCTTCCCAGCCCAAACCTCAATGTAGACCATGCAATCTGTTTCCATTCACAGCCAAGGCTTGCCGAGCTGCCAAATCGACTACTTCCTTGCCAGGTCCATACATTCTCATCCCAAAGGAAAGCGGAAGCCATAGATTATGATTCCCACAAAACAAAATCCCTGTATTATATTCAAGTTCGGGGCTGTTTCAAAAAACAGTGCCTGAGAGAAGTCAGCCCCTGCCCTGCTGTAGGCTGTCCACAGGGCTGGTCTGCAAATGACGTGACCCACAGGAACCCTGAGGCTCTCCCCAGACTCCCAGCAGCCCATCCCAGTTGCCCTTGGGGACCTCAAATGTTGCATAGGCTGTGCACTGCCACTGCTAGCAAAAGCCCTTGATTTGATGGTGGGGCCTGAAACAGGGCTCCCATGGCCTTGCACATCAGAAGATGTGCCTGCAGCAATTGATACTCTAGCCTATGTGATTTGTCACATCCAAGCTCAAACAACTGCACGTCTCCACAGCCTGCAGCATCTCTGAGCTGTGAGGGGGGAGATTACTGCATGGAGTAAGATATTTAACACAGGTTAACTGATGTGCCCAAAAGCATACAAAGAACTAGTAACACAGTCAGAGGAATTTCCAGAAATCCTGAATTCTAACATTAGGTGTCTGAGTCTAAAGAAGCTGGGTGACTAACTCCTTTGGGCAGCTCTGGAAACCCAGGTGTTATCTGCAAGAGGAGCACTTTATTAGGGGAGGAGGAAAAGGCTGACGTCGTCCAGGCAGCTCTGAACATCAGGAGTTCTGGTCTCAGTTCCTGACAGTTTGTTTTTCCTTCCCCTGTATGTACTCAAGCACTCTTTAATTTAGCTTGAGTGACGATTCCTGTCTCAGAGGTGCTTGGTGAGCAGCCAGAAGCAACCCAGTAATAAAACACCTTCCCACTGCTGATAAGAGAGCATAAGGGAATTGCGCTGTGAAACAACGGCCCTGGAGAAGGAATGCAGGTAGCCTGTGATGGATCAAGCCCAGCTTCTTCACTCCTCCCTCCCTCCCCTCAAATGGCTTCTACCCAGGGTCTGGGAGGCTCACTCTGGAATCAGCTCACACCAAAACCCAGGTTATTTTCCCTGCTATGTTTTTTGGGACTATATTCAGCCTCTGTTCAAAAGCAAAAGCCAGGTGGCTACGATACACCACAGCCTGGAGCATGTTTCGCCCTGGGTGGCACAAAAATTGCTCTAAGGGCATCAGGACAGAGCACCCCTGGCTCCACAACAGCTGATGGGTGGTTGGAGGGTATCAGGGACCATTTACAGCCAGTGACACTCAAAATCAGGCCTCATGGCTGCATTTGTAAAACAAAATGCTTCAACAGTAGACTTGGCACTTTTAATTTGTAAAACATTGCAAACGGCAACTCTGGAAAGGAGAGGGCTTCACTTCTAACCCGCATGCAACAAAGCAGCCTTGACATTGCAATGTAGTCCTTCTTGAGCCCTGAATTTTTTCAGCTAGTCATGTACCAGGAAACTGATTCAAGGCCAAAGAAACAGGGACTCTCATTTCCTCTCCCGAGCATCTTTCTGTTTAGGCTGCAAATGAACATCGGCAGGGTCCTTCTTTGGGTAGGACCCTGCAGAGCTCCATGGTCTCGCGCAAGCACCTTCAACAGTGGTAGCAATATAAACAGTCAAGTCGGTTTTTACAAGCTGGTCAGACACCTGGTTATGAAACCCCAGTGACTGGCTGCATGCACCACTTTATGGCAGGATAAAGGAGGGCAGAGCCTATATATATGGCACCTCTGTGCCTTTCCCAAAGCAATCGTATTCTCCCAAAAAACTGCAGATGGCAGGCAATTCCCAGTCCAGTGGGACAGATGCTGGACTCCAGTGTAGGAAAAGGCGTAGTGTAAAACCTCTGAAGTTACTTTCACTAAACATACATTTAGGCACCTGGTTTTCGGTCATGAAAGTACTTACCTGGTAGCAGTATTAGTGTATACCATGAGACCGTGTTTGCTAGGAATGCAAGAGTTTAAGGGATGAAAAACTCAGGACGATCTTTCAAGAGAAGCTGAGGAAAATACAGCACTTACTGCCACAGCCCAGCTGCTGGACTTGCTTGTCACCAAGCAAAGCTGCTTTTTAGGGATTGAAGGAGGAACGCTCACTCGTATCCCTGGAATATCTGACAGTTTGTCAGCAAGAAGGGAATCACTCCCTCCACCCCTTTTTAAAGCAGTTACATCTTTTACTTTTTTCTCCACCTTCCTAAACTCACTATTGGAATTACAGGGATTGTGTGGAAATTTGTACATTAAAACAACATTATCCAGAGCTAACTCTAAAACACTCACGCCACTGTTCCTTTCACATATGTCTTTTTTTAGAGTCCAGAGCAAGCAGCGGACTCCAAAGGGAATTCATGCCACAAGTGGTGGGATCAACTCACAAAACATTACCTTCGCATCCAGCATCCTCTGATGCAAAGCCAACTGTGATATTTCTATGAGCACAATCAGACCACAGCAACATTTCCAGCCAAGCAGAGATGAAGTAACAGACTTGGTCTGGTCCTGTTTGGCTTCAGTAACTACCAATAAAAAACAAGAATGCAGAATGGTTGCAGGCCTGCTGATAATTTGGGATGTTTCAATTTGTGAAACAAGCTCCACATTTCTCTCATGACTAGCCATGGAATAACAAACAAACTGATCTAGTTTCATTGCTGCTTGGACTGTCAGTTTGATTTGTTCTCAGATGTTATAGGTTACATACTGCTTTACAGAGACATTCAGCAAAGCAGAAATCCAGGGAGCTCCATGAGCTAATGACACAGTTTCCTAAGAATTTCAGCCCCACAGTAGTTGCAAGCTTTCCCTGAAGTTGCAGTATGGTGTGTTTCTCCTGAGCCCCCCTCCCTCCTTTTTTATTTTTTTTTTGGTGGAGGATAAGTTTATAACACCTAATGAGTTCAGTTCCCTGAAGTTTTGCCCCTTACTCAAAACATTAACAAGGTCTTGCCCCTCTCTTCAGGCACTTATTTTCACAAAACATATTGGAACACAATTACCTTTAAGAATTATGCCTTTCTGGTAGGCTTGGATGAAATTAGTTGCCACAACACAAACACAGGATGGGAGACATCAAAAGAAACTCGTACATGTACAAATGGATTAATTTAATAACCTTTGTTTACCTAGGAAACCGGAGTGAAAAAAAAAAAAATCACAGAAGAGTGACAGTTACTGAAAATAAAGACGAGACTAGAAACAAATCACAGCCAACATGAACGGCTAACACATCATCCAGTGAATAAAGGTAGTGCATATGGTTTTTCGTGGCTCAGCTGAGTCTGATGGGATATTCTACTCTTTGCAGAACAGATTCAGCTTTAATTCATTGACATTATTGCTTTAATGCTTGACATTATTTTTATTGTTAACCTGGATGGCTTTGGAAAGAAAAGGGTTTAAATTACAAAAAAAAAATGATTCACAGACTCAGCTAGCTTTGTGAAACCATAAAACAGTTTGCAAGGTTCATAAAACCTCAAAAGCCAGAAAATCCTCCACCTTCGATTTCCTCCTTACTTCAGCTCCAATCTCACTTCACTTGTAGGATGTTATGAGCTCCCTCCTCTAACAGATTGTAACTTTTACACTCAGAGCTGATTATGTTTCCTTCACTCTTTCTTGACATCTCCATGCTGGATTAGAGCCTGCACTTGAGCAGAATCCCCCATGTAATGAACCTGACCCTCCCGATTGCTTGCTGATTGTGAGGGATATTTGGCTTTGCTCTGATGCCAAGCAATTGTTTGTACAACAACATATAGGTCCCTAATGCATCATTTTCTATTTTTCTTTTCCATTCTGCAGAATAAAAAGAAATACTATTTAGCTCCTGGGCAAGGGGAGCACATCCTCTCTGCAGCACTGCCATCTGGGTACTAAGTGATTTGGGGGGAATAGGAAAGCTTTCTATTTCAACCCAAGTAGCAAGCCTGAAGCAGCCTCTGCCTCCTAAAGGCTGCATTTTCTGGCCCAATAAAGCCCTGAAAAAAATATATTTTCAGAGTGAAATAATTTACACTCAAATACAGCCTGTGAGAATACTCCCAGAGCCCTGAATTCCAGATAGATCCTATGACCCAGGTCCATATGTCCAATGCCCCAGTCACTGTTCCTGCCTGACATCACTGCAAAGCCAGGTAAGTGTAGAGGCTGTGCAGAGCAGAAGGTCTGGACATACAGTAAATACATGAAGCCTCCATTGCATTTTCAGAGGCCCATGCTCACACCCCACTCAAAGGACTTCTAAAAGGGCTTCACTGAAGACTATCTAATGTTTGCTTCACCCTTCATGTAAACCTGCATGGTGCCAGTGCAGGGAGATACCAGATGGAGTCCATGGACAGGACCTACCAACACATCCTGCCTCAGCAGGTCCAGAGCAGCTCTCCCAGTGTTTGCAATGAAGAAAAGGCAGGATGTATTTACATCCTTACTCCTTGCAAGACACAGACTGCTCAATTTGGCCCTGTCTATGGCAAAGGCTGAAAACACTCTCAAAAGGCTTTGTCCATGCCATCAGTGGTTGCTGAGCTGAGGACTGGAGCACTGGTCACCTTTGAGCAATGTTCATGCATGAGGCACAGGAGTTGCAGATACATTAGAAACAGAGCCCCCAAGCCCAGCTCTCCTCACAAGGGCAATTCGGACTGACAGGGGAATTCAAACACCCCTGCCTCAGCCCTCCACACTGTTTGACAGCCCTGCCAAACTGCAAAGGAAGCCTGTAAGGTAATGCT
>JAAGAY010140213.1:0-15105 GCA_011801015.1 Ardeotis arabs
GGGGGGTGCGGGTGGGGGGGTGTCTGTGTGCACTCACACGTGTGCACGTGCGCTGTTGTGCGCAGAGCCGGCCACCGCAGCACCGTGCGCGTCTGCGTCCCCAGGCTCTGCAGCCCAGGTTCACCTGAGCCCTTTGGGGGGGGTCCCTGCTGTGCCAGGCCCCCGGGCGCCACAGGGGCCCCACTCGCACCCCCGCTCCCTTTTCAGCACCCCTCCCACCCCCAGGCAGGCTCCGGCAGCTCTGCTGCCTCACCGCGCCGCTCGGCGCCAAACCGGCGACCCCAGGAGACGCGGCTGCAGCCCGGGAACCAGCCCAGCCCGGAGCCGCAGCGCCGCTCGCCCTGCCCTGGGCCAGCCGACCCGAAGGCACCGCAGACCCCTGCTGCCGCTGGGCCTCGGGCTCTCCCGGGCTGCGGCTCTGGCGCTGCAGCGGGCAGCGACGCCCCCCCAGGCCTCGCCACGGCTGCACCCCGCTCGGCGCTGGTGCCTGCAGGGGCCCAGGGAGGCTGCGGGATCACGGTGTTTGCGTTTACGGAGCTGGGCCACGGCCCTGGTGCTGTCAGAGGGTTTGTTAAACGCGCAGCTGCCGTACGACGCCGCTTTTCCTGCGCAGGCAGCGCTTGCTGCCAGGAGCACAGCCCTCCACGCGACGGCCAGCGCTGCAAGCTCACTGAAAGAGCCCGCTCTGCAGGCTTCCCCGCTGCTGCTGCAAGGGGAGAACCGACAGCAGCCAGCAGCAAACTCCCCTTTCCAAGCCAGAGCGCAGCGCAGGAAGAAGCCGTTTCGCTGAGAACAATCTGCCTTTATTGGTGCAAACGCCAGAACTCCAGGTGCCGGGGAATATTCACAAGTGCTCGGAGGATGCCGTCCGCGCAGGCAGCAGCTCCCGCTGCCCCGCTGTTCCCAGTCCAGAGCTCAGTCCTCGTGGATGTTGAAAAGCTTTGCTACTTCGTTGAGATCGTCGTGCTCCTCCCCGTCTTTGAGGATCTGAAGGAAGACAGAACGCGTTAAAACCCGCGCAGCTGCGAACAGCCAGTGCCGCAGGACTGTGCGCGGCCAGCAGCCAGCGTGACCGGATCCTCGGAGCCTCGCAGCAGCTCTGCTGCCGACAGCTCCCCCGGCCACGGCGCTTACTGCAGCACCGCTCACACGGCAGCCCTCAGCGCGGCGTTCTCCGCCTGCAGGAACGGCTGCAGCTGGCCACCTCCCGCTCCTGCGGGATCTGCGCTGTCTGGGTTTCCCCGCACAGCTGGGGGAACATGTGGCTTCAAACAGCGATTCCCCCTCACCTCCGGGACGCTGCGCAGCCGCTTGGTGCCGACTCAGCGGAGCCGGCGTAAGCGGCGTACGCATGCAGAACTGCCTTTTGGGCAAGGCGCCTGCGCAGGCCTGCCGCTCTGGTTTGGAGGAAGGGAGGAGAGGATCCCTTTCCCGGGGCCGGGAGGCTGCCGCGACCCTGTTTGTGGCTCTGTACCCGCGATGACAGCTGTTCGAGACCGTTTCACACACGCGTGCGCTGGACAACGCAGCACAAAACCAGGACGTTTCACTCTGACACGCAGTCGCGCGACTCCTGCCTGTGCTTGCTGCAGACCCGGGACGTCGGCCGTGCAGCGGCGCGGCGAAGCACAAACCGACTGACGCTGCCTCTGAAGGAATTCTGAACAAACGCGCAGAGAAGCACAAGGCCATCTCCCGCGGTTCAGGGTGCTGCACAGCTCTGCTCCAGACAGAGCACCTGCTCTGATCCCCATTGCAAACCGGTGCACTGATTTTCCCACAGGAAAATCCCGGATCTAAGCGAGCCGCGCGGCTCAGCAGCCCCGTCCCGCACTGACCTTTCGCGCAATAGGCATCCTGTTGAAGATGTTCCACAGCACGATTCCTACCACAACCTTATCCCTGAGGTAGAAAATGACACCTTTGCCGTAGTCTTCTCCTTGCTTTGGAACTTGAGGCGTCGGTGAAGAGCTTGGGGAAATGTGAATTTCGGCGGCTTCTGCTTCCGTTTCGCTCTCTGATCGAATGCCCGTCCCTAACGCAGAGACGAGGGACGTCAGCCATCGGAGCAGGAAAAAGCAGCAACCTGCCCGCGGGGGTGCAGGCAGCCTGAGCAGCAGCGCTCCGTAAGGGACTGAGGGGTTTTCTCTGAGCTGCGCCCAGCAAAAGCTGAGCTCAGTAACGCGAGAACGAAGCAATCCTATCGTGAAGCGCCCTGACAATTCCCAGCTCCAGCACCAAACGCCAAAGACAGAACAGCCTGCTTCCCCCAGGCGGGACGCACGAGAGAAATACGCTCAGATCCACGCGATCTCGTCTGTGCAAAAACCGATCACTTTACTGCTACGGAGGAAAGCAGCCTCACCGGGGAAAAAAAAATTAATTTTTAAAACGTAAATTTTGGTAAATGAGTTACGTGATGTCTTCTTGGAGGAATGCTATGTTTGAATCACACTTCAATCTCAAACCCAGCTTTAACGCTGGTCTAGAAAAGCAGCGCACAGACTGCCGTCTCGGGGCACTCCCCAGTGAGCTCAGGCCGGCCCCGCGGCCGCTGCCCAGCGCGGGACACAGCAGCCCCCCCGCCCGCAGGCACCGCCGCGGCCCTACCTGATTGCTCCGTCGCGCTTTTCGGCGTGTCTTTCGCTGTTGCCTTGGCAAAGACTCCTACCGTTGGCAAACTACTGTCCACGAGGCCGATGGCTTCGTACCCTACGTTAGGGCCCAGATCGCTCCTGGAGGTGAAGCGGAACAGAAATCGTTGACAGGTGAGTGAGACAGGGACAAGGCAATTCCCTCCGGCCCCCGCCCCCGAACGGCAGCGCGGTGCGAGAGAGCTGAGGGCGCGCAGCCCGCCTGACGCACCTCCGTCTGCCCTGCACGCGTTGGGGTGGGACAAGGGACACAGCCAGCCTACGGCCACCAGGTTCAGAGGAAACCAGTTCGACGAACAAAAGCCCGAAATAGCCAGGGCCTGCCCCCGCGGGAAGCGGGCCGGCGCCCCGAGCTGTGCGTATCGCGCCCTTCGGAAAGTCAGGCGGCTGGCCGGGGGAACACCAGTCACCTGCCAGCTGACCCGGCCAGGCAGCCGCAGCGGCTGCACCAGAGCTCAGCAGGGGCCCTGACACCCCACAAAGCGCAGGCGGCGTTCCTGCCCTCCGCCAGCTTTCCAGCGCCGCAGGAGGCAGCCTCACCGGGCGAGGGCTGGCAGGCCCCCGCGCTAACGCCTCCCAGCACGACGCAGGGCGGCAGCTCGCAGTGCCCCTGCGCTGCGGCCAGAGCGTCCCGAGGGAAAACACGCAGAGGCAACGGATCCGTCTGCGTCCCTGCTTAAAAGGGAAGCGAGGAACCCTTCTGGGTCCAGAGTCCACGCAGTGCAGACCAAGTGAGCGTTCAGGTAAACAACAGCAGCTCATAAATAACTGCTTCTGAGGGGGTTTGTCCAGGAAAAGTAAAACTTTTCCCCATATTTAAACTCCTGCTAACTTTAAGTTTCTCATCTTGAGCTAACACGCTTTGGCAAATTTTTTCATGGGATTTTTTTGTTTGTTTTGTTTTAAAAAGAACTTCAGAAAGACACAGCAGGACTGCCCATTTTTTCAGTACCTCTTTCTGGAAAACAACAAACTTCCACGTACGCTCCTGGACGCAGCGACGCATTGCTACAACGCATCAGTTCAGCTCGCCAGCAAAGGCGCGACACAGCTGAACCCCGGGGCTGTGCTGGGGAGCTTCGGGTGACTGTAGGAGAAAAGCTGCCACCAGTCCAGCCAGTCAATCAGCCTGCTCTGAGGAAAGGGGCTGCGCTGTACTGCCAACTGCTTTGCTGAATGGGACTCATTCAGGGAGAAACTGGGATCAGCAGGAAGGAAAAGCATTTCAGAGAGATCAGGGCAGAGCAGCAAACGCTCAAATGCCTTCCCTGACTCCTGGGCACAAGAATCCGTACGAGGTATTTGCTGAAGCAGTCTCCCTGCGCTCAGGAAACAGAAACCCTTACAAAGTGGATCTCGTCACAGCTCCGGCCACGTGGCCGAGTAAGAGGCGCCAAAGGAAGGAATCGGCGTTACCAGAACATGGACTGATGCCAGTAGGGCTTCGCGGCTCCTGTCATGTTTTCTCCAGCTAGTCTTCCACTCACAACAGCGTGATCGTGGTGCTCTACGCGTCGCCTTCCGAGTTTGATATCGTAGAAGCAGGCAGCATCCCCTGCCTTAAAAAGAATCACTCAGTGAGGACTGAACATTGACATCAAAAGCTTAAATTAATGCAGACCAACAAAGGCACGGGGAAGAGAACCAAGTGGAACTATGAACGGCGTTTTTCTGACAGACCCCAACCACCACCACCACCTTATCCCGCTCCCCAGGCTACACAAGTCCCAGTTTCTCAGCGTTTTTCACTGATCTTTGGAAAAATACGACAGCATCAGGTACGTTTCTGTGGAGGAATCAGAGTCTCGACTCCCACCAACGGGACTCTTACGCAACAGAGCAATCCGTACTATCTTTAGGTTACCCCAGCTCCTCTTACACAGCATAAATATTCACAGCCTCGCACCGTCGTTACCACAGCAACAAAGCGTGCTGCGGTGCGTGAACAGGCTGGCGGCTGCCGGCAGGATCGGCGCTACGCTCGCTCTCATCACTTGCTGTTTCTGCCCCCATTCACCTAACGGAGGCACGCGGCCCCCTCGCTCCGGGTGTTCGCGCACGACCCCTCTGCGCACACTCACCACCCAGATGTTGGAGCGCGCCTGCAGCTCCGCGTTCACCCGGAACCCGCCGAAGTCGGAGTCCACCTCCAGCCCCGCGGACTTGGCCAACTCCACGTTAGGCTCCAGCCCTACCGCAGCCACGATGTGATCAGTCTCCACCTGGTTGGGAATCCGTCATTATGACCTTGATCCTCTCGGCACCCCTGCGAACTTCACCCTCTCCCTGCTTTTACACTTGCCTTTCGGCCGTCTTTCAGTTTAATCACCAGCCGATTGCCGGAGACAGAGACGGACTTGACCACGGCGTTGGGCATGACGTTAACGCCCTCTGGGAACAAACACGGGAAGCGTCACCGCTCGTGCCAGGGACGTTCAGGTACCTACGGCCAGGCGCAGCGGCGGCCTGACACGGCCGCTTCCGCAGATGAAAAGGTAACTCAGACCCGGGGTTACCAGGCCCTGGAGGTGCTGCCCCAGCCGCAGCCCTCCTCCCTCTGCCCCCACTCCACTTCCCAAGGCGCAGAACGTGCCCTGCCCCGAACACGGCACACGGAAAGTGGCACCTCACCACTGCTGAACCCCACAGCAGCCAGCCTCGCGAGAGGGGGTGCGTGAGGGCTACACACCCCATCTCTAACGGGACTCCGGGACACTGCGCCAGGCTGTCAGAGGTACAACCGCCTCAGGCTGGAGCAGCTCAGAGGAGAACAGGCAGTTACCACAGGACAACGCCGGTTCCGGATTACGGAGGCCGTTAAAGTAACTCGCAAGTACGGCAGCAGGGATTATCCACGCAGAGAAAATCTCACTGGCAGCAGCGCGCACTTTGCTTGGCTTTCCCAGAGGAACCGCTAAGGAGCCAGAGACGCACGGCAGCTCTGTGCTGCTCGAGCTGCCTGAACTGCAACCTGTCCTGTCCCGCCCCGGCGCCACCCCGCAAGGGACCCGGGCTCCTGAGCCCCCGCTGACGAGGCAAGCGGAGAGCTGCACTTCCCCGGGAACAGCTCCAGACAGCCTCCGCCCTGACCGCCCCACTCCGCGCTCGCGCGTTCACCTCTTCTGACTTTCTCTGTGGTCCAGTTGCTCAGGTATTCCGGCAAGACTTTGCCCATATTGCCGTTCTCTGGAAACAGCTGGATCACCTCCAGGCCTCTGGATCGTGCTGGAAGGAAAGCAGGGAGCAGGCTGCTTACAAACCACGGATGAAGAGCAGCAGCGCCCTTCAGGACACAGGCACCTGCTCTACTTTACACAAGGAGCTTCACAGAAGTTTCCGGAACTGGGAGTTCTCGCTCCCAGATTGTCCATAGGAATCACAAAGCCATTGACCACTGTTTCACGTACACCTGCCAACTCCAGGACAACACAGCAGGCTTCTGCACAAACCGGTTCGTACTCTGGAGAAAACTCCCCTTCTCAGAAAAGCGACCACAAAGACACCACTCAGAAAGCTGCGCGCGCTTGACGGTAAGCACCCTGTTCACCACCTCTCCGAAAGAATGGTTTAGGGTGGCTTTTAGCACCGAGAGCACATGTGACTTTTCACAGGGCGGGATGACGTTGTGACACGCACTGGCCTGCGGAGCTTCCAGGGAGCCCAACTTAGAACAACTTTAGTGGCCAGGGGCTGCTTGACAGCTAATGAGAGAGAAAGTGGGAAACCAGGTCAGGCCAGACAGCCAACAAAACACAGGGGCACTAAGGTTATTTCGGGTAAACCACAAGTCTGTGCAAAAACTCAGCACTGGGAGGAAGAAAAAGGTTGATAATGTCAGGCTGGTTCCATCCAGTGCCTGTCACTTCTCTCCAGGTGCCAGCTGAAGACGAGCTGCCCGCGGAAGCACGCTCACCTCTTCTTCCCAGAGCACAGGCCAGCTCACTGCCGAGGAAACCACCACCAATAATTGTGATGGACTTGACTTCTCTCGAAATCTTCTCCAGACTCCTGAAGTCCTCAATCTGAAAGAAGATTTATTCCCATTTTAAATATTCTCAAACAGGAATGGCAGCAGAAGATACTTTTCTCCAATTTCTCCCTTTGAAATAAGAGCAAATCTCTCCCCAGCTGAGAAAGGGAAATACATCTCTCCTTCCTCCCGTTTGTCTACCGCACAGAAAAAATCCGGCTCAGAAGAAACTTCAGCCTCACCCCAGGACGAGCAGCAGCTGGAGGTTACCTTTCGGAACAGCGTCAGCCTCTGTTGTACATCCTTTCCTGCTCTCTCAAGGACGGGTAAGTTCCTTGGGGAACCACCTGGGGACAAGGGCAGGGAGAGAGAGAGACTGATGACACCACGGCCACGCCACTGGCTGTCCAGACAATGCAAAGCTGGGCCTGTGCTCTCCAAACGGTTACAATACGCTCTGTTCCCTGTTGCTGTCTGGGTTTTTAACATGAAAGACCTCCTGTGTGAGCAGGGGATGCAACAGTCACCAGGGGAAAAGATCTACTGCTGTACAGCTTGCTGCACTGGCCGGAGCCAGCCAGCTCCGCTTTAACCGCAGAGGGCTGTGGATCGGCCCTGGAGCAGTGCTCTGCCCGAGCGAGAGCTGCCTGTCCCGCTGGCTCCCGACACGGCGAGCGCTGCCTGTCCCGCTGGCTCCCGACACGGCGAGCGCTGCCTGTCCCGCTGGCTCCCGACACGGCGAGCGCTGCCTGTCCCGCTGGCTCCCGACACGGCGAGCGCTGCCTGTCCCGCTGGCTCCCGACATGGCGAGAGCTGGCTGCTCTGCTTGCTGCTGACACAGGCAGGATTTGAAGAGGCTGGCCTGTACAGGAGGCCCTCTACTGAGCTGCTAGGGAAGCCACCTTCTCCTCCTTCCCTGTTGATTTTCACAGGGCAAAACTGTGAACATCCCAGAGAAGCCGGCTGACGCGAGGCAGGTGAAAATCCCAACAGCGTGGCTGTCTGCACGACTGTCCTACCACGTGTTTGGCACACACGGCAGAAACTTCCTTGTCAGGTAAATGCCACTGAACTAAAAAGCCTGGAACAAGACAAAGGACCCAGAGAAAATCCCCGACAACTTACCCGTGGCAATCAGACACTTGTCATAGGCTATCTGGGTGCCGTCGTTGAGTTTCACTATGTTGCCTCTAACGTCCATGTGTACAACCTGCAGAAGGAAACACGCAGGAGAGCTCAGGCTCCCGAGCACTGCAGGCCATGAGTTACACTGCACAGACCACTGATTAGAGAAGCAAACTTGGAAGTAATGTTCTCCCACCTCTCAGTTTAGGGGGATGTGAGAGGGAAAGGAGAAAACTGGAAGTAGGGATTGTGACAACTTCTTTGGCAGTTATGCTAGGTCAGGCTGATCTTCCCAGGATCTGAGTCTGAGAGATGGACTCAGGACACCCAGTGCAGCTCAGCAGTAAGGGGAGTCACTGAAAACTTATTTTAGCACCATATAAAAAACTGAGGAAGCAAATACATTGAAAGCCTCGCCATAAATTCTTCCACCTTCCTGCTGCCTCTGCACAATGCTCTCTCACCCACGGCTCGGATCGCTCTGCTCCCCTTTCCTCACGCTGATACACAGCCTACTTCCCATTTTGTCACATCCCGCACGTGACAAGCTCTTGTCCCATGCCCAGACTCAAAACTTACCCTTCCCTCAGCTCTCCACTATTCCGTATAGCTTCTCCCACTTTCACGCTTCACTCATGCTGTCCTTCAGATAGCACACTCCCTGCTTCACCATACACACTCTTCCCAAACCGGTACCATCCTCCTCCTCCTCCCAGCCCTCCACACCACAGCTACAGTGGTTTTGTTTCAGCTTGGAGCACAGGCTCTGCTTGGGAAGAACCGTGTGACGCTAGAGCGGCTAGCGCTGTACCCACCTTCTTGCCGCAGAGAACCGCTACTCCACCGTTTTCTACAGAAGGCAGATCGCGAACAGGCACGTAGAACGACGGCGGCTGGAAATAAATACTGAAAAAAGCTCCGTTATCAACGGGGTCCACTTTCCCTGTGACACCAGCAATTGCCAGTAACAGAGACACAACTCTACGCATCCGTAACGAGCTCCAGAATTCTTAGTTATCTACGTTTAATGAGGGTCTCCACACTGTTGAAGTTCAAGGGTTTAGCTCAGTAAGGCTTTATGACAAAAGTCCCAAGAACCAAATGTGAGCCAGCGTCCCGGAACTCCGCTCTGAACTGTGAAGCTGTACCCTCACCTTCACCATTAACTCATTTCACAGGATTTCTGCCGGTGCTGGTGTACGCTCCGCGCACGCAACGCTGCGTCCCTTCTTCGATCAGCCTAGCCACAGCGCGCACGGACACACGCACGCCCCAGGCTCCCTTCACAGCCGGCACGAAAACAGAAACCTACCCAGCGACCCGTCCACACGCGCTCCGTGGTCCGTCAGCGCTCTGCAGCGGCTCTCTCAACAGTTTGCTCATCCTCAGCCTTTCACTGCACACTCTGGACACTCTCCTCCGCCCCTGCTCCCCGTAAGTGACACGTACCTTCTCTCCTTGCCGTTCCACTGTTTGAATCGCAGACTCTCTGTCACGTTTGGATCATCTGAAAACCAGAGTTCTTTGGAAAGCGGCGGACGCATATAGGGCAGGGCAGGATCTTCAGACACAATCAGCACCTTTAATTAGTCATTAAACATATCAGCTATTTCAATGCCAGAACACACTACAGAGGCTCTGCAGCAAGCGCAGTTCTCGGTCACCCACAGGGCTCTGCTCTAGAATGGCATCTCTTACCCGGGCACCGGGGTCACGAGCCCGAATGGATCTGGCAGCAGCAAAAGCAGCAGTTCCTCCACCGATCAGCAGGAAAGGAACGTGAGATGGGACCTCAGGGCGAGCTCCCGGAGCTGCAGGTGACAGACAGGACAGCTTGCTGCAAACACAGCGGGGAGCACGGCCCAGCCCCGAGGAACAGAGCACGTCACCAGACGCCTCTCCCGTACAGACGGCCTTTGGCAAACGGCCCTTCAGGTGAATACCTTACCCTGCCCTCCCCTTCCACCCCAACACAATTCCCAGGAGCCATGCTACTGCTTCCCTCAGAGCTGGCTCCCTGCAGAAATCAAGCTGTCAGAGTTCAGAAAGTTGCTCTTCCTAAGCTAGATCTGCACAGCTGAGCTCAGGGGCAGCTGCGGAGCTTTGGAACGGGTCAGTAGCACAGCCCGTCTCCTCGTGGCTCTGGCTCCTCTATTACCGGTCTGCTTTTCTCCAGCTAAAGATGATGATAATAAAACGATCTGCCTAACGGGCTTGACATACCGCTGCTCGGACAGCCTGTTAACAGGTGTCAAGCCTTGCTCTGAAGCTTCATGTGATATCAGGACATCTCTGCACAGCAGAGTGAGGATAGCAAGAAGATGCTTGGCCTCTGCTCTGGCCAAACAACGCACTGGAGATCCAGCACTCAGGTTTCACAGCAAGGGACAGTTTGCTGAGCTGGCAAGAGGGACACAGCCAAAAGATTGTTCAAAACACCAGGAGAAATACGGCCTGGGTGTCATTCAAATCAGAGAATTTTCAAAGTTCTTTGGAAAATATGAACTGCAAAGTGTTTGACCTAGCTGCACGTCTCCTTTAAGGATATAAATCATCTTGTGAGCAGGACCAAAACTCTGCACTGGCCACTCCGTGAACAGTTTGTAACAAACTAAACTTCCCTAGAATGCCACACCATGCTTTCTGTAATTGTATCCTGAAAGAAGACCAACTTTTGAGTTCCTACCAGAATGCATCTCCTCCCACGTGCAGGTCCTGTTTCTAAGCAACACGCAGTTAAAGCGTACGTAGGAACAAAGCAGGCAGTTGAATATTACCACCAGGACTCACCTGCCGTGCCCTGAGACGCAGCATCTGTATCTGAAAGAGAAGACACGGCCTTAATTCAGCGAAGCACAGGCTCCCAAGGATCCCGCAGCGAGGCAGCTGCACTCTGGGCTGACTCGGGGGAACCATGGGATTAACAGGCTCCGCTACGAAGGGCCAGCCTCTCCAGAAATGTAGACTTGGCAACACCTCAGCTTCAGCGCTTAGGCCCTGGCTCTCTGTCCTCCAGCCTCTGCCCTGACAAATACGTTTTATCCTCCCCCCCAAACCACAGCCATCAGTTTTCTGTCCTGCCTGCAGGATCTTCTTTCTGTTGGTTCCCCCAAAAAGTGATGGAACACCCTATCTTCGACCACCTGCTGTTAGGAAATAGATCATCCTCTGGCCCAGCAGTTCAGACACTGCAGTTTGAGATCTCGTCAGCTAAGAGAGACCTGTGGTCCACGCACTGACCGAGCTCAGCCTGGCAAGGGAGGCAAGGAGCAGCGGGGAGGTCTTCTGCAGGTACGTCAGCCAGAAAAGGAAGGTCAAAGAAAGCGTTCTCCCCTGATGAGCCAGACTGGCAAACTGGTAACAAGGGACGAGGAGACCCTTGTTCTGGGTGGTGGAAAGCCAGTGCCATCATCTGTGCTGGGAAGACACGGGAATTCACAAACAACAGAACGCATGGAGAAGGGACAACGCGGTGAAGGCCCAGCGTACGCTCATCTGTGTTCTCAGGAGGGCTCTGCTCCATTCGTTTTACAGGTCTCCAGTTAGCAGCTTACGAAAGCCAGCCCCAAACCCAGAACCAGCAGGCTAGTACCCACCAGAAGGAGACGATTCGCTTTCTTGAGATCGCTTAGTTACTGTTGCGACGCGGCTGATGAACCGCTCTTTCTTTTCTGTCAGTGTTTTGTATACCTGCAGACAGAGGAGGAGACGTTCACCTTGCGTACCGTGCAGCATCAAGGCACGTTCTGCTCCTGCCCCTCGACAGGCTTTTGTCTCTCCTGCGTGCTCAGAACAGCCATCTGCTTCCAGTTAAAGCACAAGGACCAAACACACCTCACTGAAATAACCTCCATCGTTTATAACACAGAAAAACCATCACGACAGTCCGAAACACAGCCTGTCCCACTGCTGTATTTTGAATGGTGCAAGAAGAGTCAAACCAGAACTCTTCTAGCAAGAAAGAAAAGCCTCCCAAACGCAAAGGCACCACAGGTGATGCTGCAGCTGCTGCCAAACCACCCGCTGTCAGCTAACCAACTGTCGTGACACCCGAACGCTGTTCGGACAGGAGTTAATTCCTTTGGGGAACTGAAGTATCTTTCACTCCTTAGACGGTCTGCGTTTCACCAATCCCCACAATTAGTGTTTTACAACGCAGCAAACAGTCTCACACAGGAGCGGAGGGATTTAACGTCAGGCACGACAAAGAGCACGGGCAGACAAAAGCCTGTCCAGGGAATTGAAGCAACGTCAAAAATATCACAAACCAAGAACTCATCAGTGTTGAAAAGAATTAGGATGAAGATATTTTGAAAGCCTTTCGCTTAAACATGTAAAAGTCAAGGTTAACAAAACTACCTCTGCTTTTGCAAGCAGAACCACGAAGTTTTTAAGTGAGTCCAAAGAGCAACACACAGCAAACTAAATCTGATCCCCTAGGAAAAAATGGCCATTATATACAGGTGAAATATCGCACCGGGTCTTCAGGGTAAATTTGTCCAAAGGGACAATGCCAAGTTCTTTCCAGTCAGAAACACAGCGGTGTACTTTGCTGGATAACAGGGCGATGTTTCAGAGTCCTTCTCTGAAGAAACCACAGAGTTAGACACGGTTTCTTTTCGTTCCCCTGGCACACTCGTATCTAGGTGATTATTTCCTTTTTTGTATGCCAGCACTGCAGATATCAGAACATACGCGTCAGTTAATTTGTGCCTTTCTGACGGCTACAAATCGAAGATGGCCAGTTTTGCTTTTAGGTTTACTTAATGCAGAAATCTTAATTCTAAGGCAATTTTTTCCCACTAAGAGCTACACCGTTTGAGAATATCAAATTTGCAAACTTAAATTATTTGACAGTGTCCCTTGAAATCAAATACGTGAGGCCAGGGAGCACAAAGACGGGTCAGTAAATGGCTAACTTGGTACGGCATACAGAAAGGTGCCCTCCCTCCACCCCCTCACCCAAATAAACACATTTATTTAAGCGTCTTACATAAGCTCCTGTCCCAGTGACTGTTCCTCCTACAATTAAGTATAACAATAGGTTGCTGCCAGCTTTGCCAGGAACACCTGAAGACGTCAGTGATCTAGAAGGGCATCTTAGATGATGGCATTGCAAGACTGTAGGCGAAGACAGGCAATGAGAGAGAAGAGAGGGAAAGCGCTGAATATTAAGAAGGACTCTTGATTAAACAGATCTCAGGAAAAGCAGAACATGTTTTGCAATTTCAGTTACCTTGTTTGTCAAAAAAAGTACAGCAGGGCACAGCAAAGATTATTTAAAGGGAATAGGAAAGGACTTTTCCTCCTGCGTGTGAACAGTTTCACGAGGAGAAAATCAGGAATAAATATGATCCTCTAGGAGAAAGAATTCTGAAACCAAGATTTGTATGATGTAAGCTTAGGACTCATCCACTCCTAGGTAACGCTGCTACTCTTCCGCTGCCTGGGAACGTGAGTTACTCTGACTCGGGCTGAAAAGCTTTATCCTTTTGCATCTTTTGAGTAGGACATAAATGTATGCTCACCAATTTTAGGTCGATTTGGGATACTTACACAAGGTCAACACTGATGTTTGGAACCGAGGTTTGGCTAGGAATGGTTACTTTGGTACGAAAAGCACGTGCCACCCAGCTCTCCCGGAACTGCATGCCACTATTGCATACCAGACAGCAGACAGAGCTGTGGGTGGTCATAGTATGGGGGAAAAAAAAAGTGCCTTTATAGTAAAAAAAACCTAAAGGTAACTGAAATCACAGTAAAAATTAAATTATCATAAGAAGTTAATTTCCAGCCGCTCAGTGAGCTCCCCTTGAAGTTTTCTGAAGGAGGAAATAGCTACAGAGACAAAAGCTCAGTGAAGTCAGCAAGTGCTGGACAGGAGAGATGTATTGCAGCTTCTTGCCGAGCGCTACCTTTCTACTTACATAGGCACCCGCTCCTAACGTTGATAAGCCCACAATAAGGACAAAAACAGAACTATCGCCTTTGCCCCCGGGCGCACCAGAGCTAGCCACTTGTCTGCTCATCTGCAGTTTTATGGGAACACTCCAGCGCTGCAACAAGTTGCCTAAGGAACACAATTTATTGGAGAAAAAACACAAAAAGACTGTCAATACCAAGTTATACTTTGAAATTTAGAGACCAAGTAATTTCTGAAACCAAGCAAACAAGCTCCTTGTTTGAAACGCCCAGCACCACATCTGAGAGATTCCAGTGAATTATCCTCTGCCACAACAAATGGCTCCGGGCGGTTGTGGATACCAAAAACATCTGTAAGATCAAAGAGGACCTGCACAAATTAATAGCAGAACGCCTACTGGGAAGCTAGAAAGACTACCTCCCGTGGAAGGAGCCTTCCAGGCACGTATGGTGGGGAGAGCGCAGCAGGGACGCGTGTACTGCGCGCTGGCTGCTCTCACGCCCTTCTCCAGGCCTCGTCTGCCCTAAAGACGCGCTTTGCTCCACCGCGTGCGAGCGGAGGCTGGCGTACCCTCGGTGGGACGAGCGGTCGGTACGGTTATACCGGCAAAAAATCCCGTCGCTAACACAGCTCGTTCCGCTGGGGTGAACCACCTGCAGAAAGGGGCTTCTGCTGACAGGAGGGGCATCCCAAATGAAGAGGAGGAGCACGGTCTGCCAGCCCGGAGGAAGGCAGCCACCAGCACGCAGGACGGGGAGCGCGCCTGGCCGAACAGATGTATCGCACTTTATTTTACTCCGGTTTAACGCCAGGCTCCTGCCCGTGCCGGTGAGCTCTCCGAACGGAGCGATGGCGGTGGCTGCTCCGAGCGCGGTGTGGGAACACAGCCGGGCGAAGCGGCTGGGCCTTCCCGCAGGAGGCATTCCCGCAGGAGGCATTCCCGCAGGAGGCATTCCCGCAGGAGGCATTCCCGCAGGAACACCTTCCGCCTGCTGCGACGCTCCGTGACACGCCAACCGCTCTGTGCGCGGCCCCAGCGCCCGTGCTCGGGACACGGACCCGCAACGGGCACAGGCCGAGCAGCCCCCCGGGCCCGCCGCCTTCCCAAACCGTGGACGTTTCCCTCCCGCTCCCGCTCCCGGGCGCCCGTCCCGCCGGTGCCCCAAGGGCAGAGCCCGTGCCCGCTGCCCCGGGGGTTGCTGGGACATCGCCGCCCCATCCGGGAACGGCGCCGCGGGTGCCTCCGCCTGGCTGACGGGGACCGGCACCCCCCGAGCGAGATGCGGCCCTGGGAACCCGCCGATCCCGGCCGGCACCCGCCTGCCCGGACAGCGGCCGGGCGGGCCGCTCCGCGCTGACACAGGCCCGGCGCGGCGGGAAGGGGCTCCCCGACCCGCGGGGAAACCGGGGGCAGGGATCCCGCCCGCCACCCT
>JAAGAY010140218.1:0-15151 GCA_011801015.1 Ardeotis arabs
CCATCGATATCCACGGGCGCATTTCTGCTCCCCCCAGGCCTCGCACCCCGCATCTTCGGGCAGATGCCGGTGGGGAGCGGGTGGTGGGATTCTCGGACGAAGACAAACGTCCCACACCAACACCGGGAGTCGTGTTTTTTCTGCCTGTGGCGTCGAGCAGAGCGGCGGGCTGTTGTCGGGGACTGCCCGTTTATCGCTGAGGCTTTACACTGCAGAGATTCGGAGAATTTGGAGAGCCCGCCGAGGCATTCTGCCGTGGGGCTCAGGCTGGGAGGCAAGTCGGGAACGGTTCTGGGTCCAAACGGGGAGAACGATGCCGGCAGAAACTCAAAGAGCCTCCTAGCTACTTAACTGTGAACAGATTGGTAACGTAGCTCTGGCTGGACTGTCCCCTGTGCCTAGTGCCTGCAAAATAAGGTCATGTCTGCATATGCATCTTAGCCCACTTCCAGAGTCCAAACAGTGCACTGAAGCAGGGTGAGATTCTGCTCCTTTAGCGTGTTCGTTGTAACTGTGTAGACCAGATACATCTAATGATGTTTTGATCCATCTGAATTCTTTCACCCCTGCACAACTCAGTTTGTGAAGTCTTGTCTTTTAAGAGGTGTCGGGCTGGTATCCTCTTCACTGTGTTACGCAGACAAGATACAGTCAGTTATAGCCCTGAATAGAAGCATCATGTTTTGTTCTGACAAAAATCAGATATGAACAGTAAATGTGCATAAACACTGTGCTCTAACAGTATCCTAGGCAGTCATGCAGTCTTTTCACATCTTTTAAATTTTTTTTTTTTTAAGTTTTCATGCCCCTGCTGATTCTTTTTGGAGCGTCTGTCTTGGTACTGACAGGAGAGAGGGCACCACATCTATAGACTAGGGAAGAAGTGGTACCACAGCAACCACAGCTGATGCCTGGAAGGTCGGTCTTGGCAGCTCCTCACCTGCAAAATGTGCGTGATGAGGCAAAGTTTGGGAGATGTTTGCTCTTGTTATTTGTAAGTCCTGAACTCATTGCTTGTGAGAAACAGGCGGGGAAGACAGTTACTGCCACTCCTTTTCTTGGAGATCGTGGGAAAAAGTGCTTACAAGTAGTGCTGCATCCCAAGCACCCCAGCCTCAGATTAAAAGCTACCCATAGCACACATTTTTCTAGCCTCTGGCACTGAGACCAACTGGCACTGCACCATACCTGTCAATACGAATCAGCTCCCTTACTCTCTGAAACAAGGTGGCCACATCCAAACTTCCCATTGGGTATGGTCCATGCTAACCCCCAAACCGCCCCACAAACTGGTCAAGACAGCACTTGCTGGTCAGGGTAAAACCATGCCAAGGTCAACTTGAGGGTAGAGACAATCAGCTTCCAGTCCCAAGAACATTTGCTGGCACTGTTAAATTCATTAGCATGGATGTAGCCCAAAAGTCCATTAGTGAAAGTGCTTGCAAATGTCACAGATTTTGCTCAGTTTTGCAACAGTACTGTGGACTTCTGTCTTTCCTTTTTTTTTCCTAAGGGCTTGGTAGGGTATTTTTGTATATGTATTCAATATATGTATATGTATTTGATATATGTATGTGTATATGTATATGTGTATGTGTATGTATGTGTATATGTAAGATACTTCTGTATATGTATTTGATCTCTTCTTCTACAAAAATACCAATAAAGGAATCCTGTAGCAGGAAGTAAGAGAAGAAACGGATTATTAATACTACATTTTCATCTGTCCTGAACAGATTTATCACTGATAAGAAATGGATAAACATAAATAAATATTAGATGCCATTCCATAACAACATGCAAGCTCCATTTCTTGCAGGTATATACATGTACTCAGAGACAGGTTAAATTAATGGAGGACCATCCTACCACTTGGAGATCTCTGAAGCCCTGAGCCCTCTGAACATACCCCTTCACTCCCTTCCTAATCCAACTTGGCGTTTCCTCTGCTGAAGTTATACCACCCTCTGATTCCCTTTCCCTTGTTAGAAGACAGTTAAAGCCCCTTTTCATAATTTCATTTCCAAACAGCTGCAGGTACATGTAAAGAGTTTCCATGGTTAAACATATCATTTAGGAATTGAATGTGTTACGTAAGGATTCAGTAAGTTCCCAGTTAGCAGAAAACTCAAACATACAATAGCCAACTTCAGACATAATTTTAAGAGTCACCTCTTACTGGCATCTAAACAAGGTCTTGATTTTCAAAAGTGCTCTGCAGCTGCTAATTTTCATTGTAACATAAGTTGTGATTTCTCCAAAACACCACTTCAACTCCTACATCCTTTTATTAGATGTAGTCCTTCTTTGGTGCCCAAAGGTGTGATGGTTCCCAGCCCCAGGAGCTCCTTCTCCCATTCTCCATTCTCAGAACCTCCCAGCTCTGTGGCCAGCAGCCCTCCCAGCCTCGGCAGCCTGTGCCCTAGAGGTCTTTCTGGAGAAAGGTTTACTTCTAACACAGCTCGTTTCAGTGGCTCTGTTTGCAACACAGCCCCACAAATGGCTATCAGCACAGTATGGAGATAGGAAACTGTGGAATGTGAGCAGATATGAGGTGAAACAAGGAAATTGTAAGCCAACTTCAGCCCTATACCCAGTGTATACTATAACTAAATCATGTATCTCAAGCCTCCTCTGCATGTTCCTCTGCACATAGAGAATAAAAATTACTCAGAAGTAATTGGAAAATAAGCGTACTTCTAGAGAATTGGGCTAAGCCAATATCCTATTCTTGCTCACTAAGTGTTAAACTATCTGTTCTGTTGGACTTGACTTGTGTGTCAGGCAAGCACAAATTATCACGCAACCTTACTGATTACAGGACTGTTACATTCCCCTGCATTCTGTTAATCTGCTTATTTCCATTTACGGTTGTCTACACTAGGGTTTTGTTATGCAGTTAAATGCCAAGTTTCATCTAAGTCAGACTGGTAATTCAAAACCAAGGAGCACTTCAGTTTGTGCTAAAATGGTCAAATTTAAACTTAGGGGCATCTAGATTTGAAAAGTTTTTGCATACCCGTCGGCTTCTGTTCTAGAGCACAAAACATCCTCAAATAAAAAATACCTGTCCACCCAGAACAGGCCTCTTAAACTGCTAGGACATCTATGTTTAACTAAACAAAAGACCTTAGCCAGGATAAACATCATTTTCAAGACCACAGAAACAACCATTTGGCAGTGTCTCAGGCCTAAGAAGGTTTTAAATGCCTGGCTCTGACAAACACCTGAGAGACTAATATGTGCTCAAAACTGGAAGCAAGGAACAGCACAGCAACTTATTGAGATTACCATATGAGGGAAATTTGTTTTGGACCTGACTTCTGCATATTAGGAATAATTTTGAAAGAGTATAACCTAGCATGAAAGGATTTAATAATCTTCAACTGCTCCAAGCCAGTGAAGTGGATACTCTGGAGACGCAATTTGAGAGGTAAAACAGGTTGTCGTTGTGTTCGGCATGCCAACCAGGAAAGCTAGCCGAAAAATCTCTCTCTGTTCAATTTTCACTTTTTGGAGTTAAGCAAGCTTTACCAGACTCAATTTTACACCCATCTGTGATATGTCACCATAATGAAAATTCCACTTTTACCACCTTCACTGCTCCCCGGGAACCTAATTTTGCTAATCCTTCCTGGTCTCTTACAAACAGAGCCTGTAAAGGCTGCAAAAGTCATCTACAGCACTGGCTATGGCCTCAGGCAGATAATAACTATACTGTTTGTTCCTATACAGCTTACTTTAAGTCTAGCCTGAATACAGGTACCGGTATCAGCTGAAATCACACCTTTGAGCTGAAGCCTAGATGCACTCTAAGTAAAAATGTGTCTAAGTAAATACAGAAAAACAGAATGCTTCCATAATAAATCCAGAAAGCAACTTCTGCCTTGATAAATAAGAAGGATCGCAGCACCTAGCAAGCTCTATTAACTGGATGAAGAGTGGCTGGAAATAAACACATGCACAGCAAGGTCTGCTTTTCTCTAATATCACACCTAGAAAGCAGTACTGTTTGGTAAATGTAAAAACCTAAGCACTACAGTACTTAAAATACTGGGGAAAATCTCAACAAAAATTACGACAGCGAGGACTTGAATGGTCAATGACCTGTCCTGCTTTTAGCATTAGACAGTGAACTTGGCTGGTCAGACATTCAGCTGGATTCAGCAGGCATTCAAGCAGATTGTGGTGCAAACAAAGTGTGTTTCCATGAAATGAGGCAAATTCAGGGAAATCTGAAGAGCTATGTTATGTGGAAATTGGAACTAGAAGATCACTATAGTCTCTTCCAGCACAATACTCTGTCTTTTCAAAAGCTGAGCTTTATGCATCACTGAACTCAAGGCCTGCAACAAAGCTCATTTAGGGGATGGATAAATCTTTTAATTAATCTCAATAGGCTTTGGATGAGGTCCTAGCAGAAACAGTGATTCAGCAGCTCATGGAACTAGGAAGGAAGCAAAAGTCTGTTTTATCATTCATAGTGAATGGACAAGAATTATAGTGAACACTAAAAACAGGTGGGTGGAAGATCATTCTGAGGTATTAGGAGGGCACATTCCTTGCTTGGATATAAGCCTGAAGAATTTGCGTTTGCTGAAAAGTACTGACAGGAGCATAAGATATAAGGCTCTCCCAAAAATGCTCAGTAATAACTTTTATGATGCTGGTTCCGATGATGGAATGTGTCAAAACGTTTTACACTACACTGACGAAGGGTGTGCCATGCACTGAAACTTGCCCTGAGCTATCAGGGTGGAGTTTCATGAAAATCTGGTCTGTGCTGCAATTAAGATCCTTTTTCCTAGTACCTGAAGACATCTCTCTTGATAAAAAATGCTATTTGCAAATTCACTTCTAACTTGAACTGTTACTCCAGGCATAGTGGGTGGGATTCACCTGGTTAAATGTGGACTCTGCAATGGTCTACTAATAACTAGACTAGTTGTCTAGTTGTTAACTAACAAGTAGACTAGTAGTCTAAATAACAACTAGTTATTTACATTCACTGGATAGACAGTGGAGCAAAGTGGGCAATTTTCAGACCATATTTATATGACTCATTAAGATACCAATGTTTGAATGAGCAGACATTAAAAAGTAGCCTTCTAAATGAATCAAGTGAATATCATCCTAAAAGTACCGATTTCTATTAAATGTCTAAACAGGGAGTCAAGAAAGGTAGTTGAAACATATCTTGTTATCTCCAGAGCAAGTAAGATGACTATAGCTTAAGTGTCCTCATTGAGTATTCAATAAATCAAACCTAAAGATAGAGATTAATTTTGACAAACTTTGGATCGGGGCCTGTTTGGAGGTAACAGATTTTGTTTCCATTGTTCAAAGACCAGCATACGAACAAGCAAGCAATGTCCAAATAGGAGAAAAACTGCTTCTTTGTTAATATAGCATAGAAAGAGCTTATTATCTTGGAAATATATGCTTATATTTTCATACTATTTTAATTTTTATTGTTAAAATACCTGTACACATTTTAACCATACCCATAAAAATTAATGTGATCAAATCTGTAAATATTGTATTACTGCATTATATTAAATGTGTGCTTTGAAATAACCCAACAAAGCAAAGCACTGTTTTTTAGGAAACACATCAAATGTAGAAGGACATCACAGTTAAGGCTTCATGAGGTTTTGAGAGAGGCACTTCTAGAAATGAGATTCAGAAAGAAAGGGAATTAAAGAAGGAATGACAAAATTATGCTATAGGAAATGTGAAAGTCTTGGGAGCAAATACACAAATGGTACATCTAGGAGTTCCCCTATAGCAAAGACAATCCTCAGTTATCAAGTTCCCTGGCCTTACAGCCCTTTTGAACCAATTGAGCAGCGCACAAGGACCACAGTGGGATGAAAATTAGGACCGTGCCCCCCCTGTTTTTCCCAGAACAGCAGTTCTTGGCAGCTGATGGATCTCACAGAACTGTAACAAATTACCATGAAATGACTCTATATTCTTGTTACTGATGTGCTGAAGGTCCTCGAAGGTGCAAGTAATTGTAGTATCCGTAACAGGTCTTTATGTGCAGCTGAATTTTCAGATTTCCTCTGCAGGTATTGCCAAAGCAGACTGTTGGCTTTAGAGAAATCAATGGCACTGGAAATCACTGCCTTCAGTGAGTCAGGACTCGAAATTGTATGCTCCACCTCGCTCAAATCTCACTCTGATATGAAGAACAGAATTTTCTTGCATTATTTGCTGCATTTAGCCCCTTAACTTTAATTGATACACTGTATCTTATCTGATACGCTTGAGCAAAACATTTAAGAAGCAGGTTCACATAATGCCTTTTTATTGCAAAGTAGAAGTTATGCCTTAATTTTACTTTATTTTAGCATTTTTCTCTGATTGTAAGATGTTCAACCATACAGTAGAGGCATGGTAAAACATATACAAACATGCTGTTTTTATGAAAGTGACAGAAGTTAAAAACTTCTACAAATGATGACAGGTTGTCCTCAAAAATCTCTTTTCTTAGGGCAGTATTTTTTACAATTTTATGTTATGAAATTCCATTTACCAAGATTCATTAATCGTTTTAACTTAGCCACCCTTATTCCCTTTGCTTTCTGAAGGTTTTCAAAAGGTCAGTGCAACACCTCATCACATTGCAAATACTGCTGAAATGGCCAAGAAAAACCTCATTTTTATTAAAAGTGTGCATTAATAGTATTTCATTTTAAAGAAGGTGAGAATTCCCTGAGGATTCAATTACCTCAAACTATAGCCTATAATTAAACTTTAAATTTAATTTACAGCTTTTAAAAAAGAAATTTCTGAAACTAGTGTTTCCACAGTGTCACAGAGTAGTATATCACAGCATTCTGGAGTACATGCATTCATACATTGTAACTTCACTTTTAATTAAGTACATTAAAAACTGGCAGATTTTTTAATGAATGTGTTTCTGTAATAGCTATTTATGACATTCATCTAGCCATAAAAAGGGGATGTTAGTACAGCAGTCTGTTTTATACAGTCATGTATCCCTGTAGGCAGAGGCAGCTTCCTTTCAAAAGTATACTAACCTGAGAGCAATTCATAATGTAGGCAAAGCTCATTTCCCACATTTTATACAAAAGTAAGTCAAGATGTGGATAGAATGCCCTAAACCAACAGACTAAAGAGATGCAATTTTAATTTATTAGAAAGAGAAGACTGAGAGGGTCCTCCATCACACTTTCATAGGAAGAAAATAACAGGTGCTGATCTATGGGAGAAAAGTGTAAAAAGAACTAATGGTCAGATATTAGAGTCAATCAAATGCAAATTAGAAATGAGGTACATACTGTCAACAGATATTATCTTCCTGAATACACTACCAAGAATGTGATGACTGCTGCTTCTTTCTATGTCTTCACATCAAACCTGAATGCCTTTTCAAAAGTCTAACTCAAGTAATTAGGCTAAACAGAGGGAAAATTTGCTGAAATTTTGTACTCCACGACACTCAAAAGATCAGGTTAGGGTATCTTCAGACAGCATGATGAAAATCCATGAGGTTGCTCTTGAGCCAAGGAACCAATATCATCCACAGAGAGATGAATGTATCCCAGAGAGGATAGAGCAGGATTATGCTCCCAAAGAAATTAAATAGAATTGACAAGAGGGAAGGAAAAGCACTTGACCATGGTGGAGACTATACTATTTCAGTCCTCGTTTCCTCCATCTTGGCATGTCCAGAAAAGGGCAACACCAGAAAAACAGAGACAGAATTAGAAGTAGTTGTTAAAATGAAAAGTTTTTGTAGGATGTGATCTCTTGCAGGACGGCTTTTTTTCTTTCTAAAAATGAAACCCAAACTTTCTGCTTGGAAAATGATCAAAAGCTAAAATTGTGACCATGTTTAAGTTTAGTTTGTCTTTTTTTTTAATCTAAAAAAAAAAAAAAAGAGGAGAAAAATATCCTTCACTTTCCAACCAACTCCACCATGGTATCAAGAAGCAATAGTTATTTAGAGTAGAGGCAGGTAGATGTTAATTATGTAGGTAAAATCTCTCAGAACCTCCATTTTACTTTCGATGACATCCATTTGACAATCACAAAACATGAGAGTCGATCTCATGTTAGGTAAGTTGTCTCTTACAGAATCAGTTTCTGTAGCAGCTAAAATGGCTTCTATAGACAGAAGTGATTAAGAATTATTTTTTAAAATACACACTCAAACTATTTATAAAACTTGCACAAAACTTTGTGTTTAGTTTAGACACAGGTAAAGACCAGTTGTCTCTCCCTGAGGACTAACTCTTACCACATACTGCCTACAGGAGGGAGGGTGAGGAGTCCGATCTCGGTGATTAAGAAGGACCTGAGTAAAGGCTTCATGTTTCAAGTCACCAAATAAGCCAATGTCTGTAAATACACGTAGCCCTTGAGTAATGCCACTATAGGATATTCATTCATGCTGTTCAAAAAGCAACTGTTTGTTCCATTGCAAACCACCCAAAGCGGCAGTCGTGTTTATTTAAATGAAGGTGTGGACGCAACAGCTACATCTTTCCAAACCTTACTGTAGCAACCAAATGTTTGGAAATTGCTGTCTGAAATGTGTCCTATGTTGGATAACTCTCTAAGGCCTCCTAGCCAGGTTTTTAGGCTAAAGAATCACCCTGTGATTTCTCTGACCACTAACAGCAATTCTAGGAGTTTCTTCTTTTCTTCTCATTTTGTTCCTTAGCAGTAATTTACTTTAGATATTTAAAATAAAACCAAACAAACTATATTTAAGACATGTAGTGCACATGGTATTTTTTACTCCTGAGAAAGGTCACAGGATCACAGGACCACAGGAAAATGGAGGGCAGAAGGGAGCTCAGGAGGTTATCTAATCCAGCTTGCTGTTCAAATCAGAGTGAGCAAAGAGGTCAGACAAGGTTACTGTGGATTTATCCAGAATGATCTTGAAAACCTCCAAGGACTGAGACTGCAAAACCTGATGGTTAGATGATAGAGAGCTCAGGAGTCTGGAATTACATTTCTTGCTATGTCTGAAACAGAGCTGTTAAAATTTTCCACATGCACTTTATTTATGCTCGGCTGCAATACTCATACATTTTCATCTTAATTAAAATAATGTAAACCACAACCAGGTTGCTATTTGAATGACTGCAATAATTACTATTGCCTTGTTTTGCTTTCTCTAGTAAACAGAATTTTTTACAATAGGACAAAAAGCTCTTCTACAGTGCATAATACAATCAAGACAAGAATTGGTTGTAAGGAAGCAGTCTCACATGTACATACTGTGATATCACTCTTTTGGCTCTCCCAGTGAAGTCTGGCACTATCGTATGTGCTACACACTAGAAAGAGCTCTGAGTGAGCAGGTACAGAGGATTATGTGACATGCATCAGGCCAAGATTCGATCCAACTGATATTCAATGTGTATGTGGCCAGGCTGTCCCAAGAGTGATCCTGACCAGAGTGGATGTGTTGACACCAAGGCAAGCCAGAGTTTACTCCCTGACATGAGTCACAAAGAAAGATATACTTTACATCTATCTTAAAACATTCTGGCCCTTGAGGCTTGATGGTCTCCCAGCAAATAGAAGGAAAAATACTTGCAGAGTATTTAAAGAACATATGAAAATTAGGAAAGGCTGAAGAAGACTTTTCCATGCTGGCCGGAAACAACAGTTTGCCTGCAGCTATCTGAAGGGTAGGGTAAGACAAAAAACAAACCTGACCAAGAAACTGAGAGTTCATAAGGGATGTGTTGGCCTACCTAGCTGAGAATTTTTAAGTTTCAATTTAAATATTAATATTACTTTCCAAATGCTAAAGTAGGGATTACATTTACTCTTTCAAAATACAACAGTTTTCAAATCAATATCAAAGGAGATGTGTCTTTATTGTTGCAACAAGCTTTGTTTTTTTTTTGTTGGGCACACCTAGATACCAAACATCTGAGAATCTTCAGACTTATGTCTTCCTTAGACACCTGCTGGTAAAAACTAGTAAAGTCATTCTCTATTTCCACAACGAGTCTAAGAGATCTCACGCTATCAATCACACCCATTTTCAAGTCTCCTGGATTCGCTGTTATGCAAGAGACTACCGGTTATTAAGTACCTAATTCACAGGTTCTTACGTTAACTGGCATCTTGTATTCCTTGAGCATAAAAAAGCACATCATCCTGTCCTGAGTGATGGGTTCCATCCAGCTTTCTGAGATCTCTGCAAAAATTATTTACTTAGTTATTGACAAGGGAAACATTTTTCAGGTTCTCTCACCATTAAACATAATGGAAGTTTGTACGTATCAGCACTTCTAAGATTAAAGCTTCTTTGCTACTGGAAAGATCCTCAGAAAGTTTTATTATTAACTTTCACTACAGAGTCTGCATTCAAAGAACGAGTTAAAAAACACTTAAGTGACAGCTGCAGCATGTTCTTGGACATTTCCAGGCAAATCCAGCTACCAATCAATTTGCCAGCAGGAACAGGACAAAACTCTATTGAGATAACCTGTGAAATACCAGCATCTTTTATCCTCATAATGCCATTTTTCATGACAGGATAACTCACATCTGTTTTGCCACAGACATGAACAGCATCAATATTGCAATATTATAATGCAACACATCATGGGGTGGAAACTCTTGAAAGAATCATTCTAGCCTGGCACCAGGCAGCTACAAAGTCATGGTTTCACAAGACTGAGCCACACAGCTGAAAGCGTAAGTCTAACATTTATGCACATGTTCTGGTTTTGTTTAGTGAGGGGGGCCTAAGGTGGTAGCTTCTGTAGGAAACTGCTAGAAGTCGCTCCCCTTTGTTCAGTGGACTCCAATGGGCCTAGGGCGGACCCACTGCTGGCCAAGGCTGAGCCAATTGGTAGCAGAATGTCCCGTGATAACGCCTCTGCGATAACGTATTTAAGAAGGGGAAAACAGGAAAAAAAAAAAGAGAGAAGATGTGAAGCAGCTGAGCAGGGGCAGAGAGGGGGAGGCGTGAGCCTTGTGGGCCTTGCAGGCCTCACCCTCTGGCCTCCCGCTGGGCAGCTGACTGGGCCCAACTTGGCCCAGCCCGGCTGCAAGAAGTGGAGAGGAGATGAGAAGTGAATAAGATATAAAAAGGATCCTGAGAGGCATCTGCCAGCCTGTTGTGAGGAACAACTACAGACACCAAGGTCGGTGAAGAAGGAGGGGGAGGAGTAATGCGGCTCCTGGCCAAGATTCCCCTGCAGCCTGTGGTGACGACCATGGTGGAACAGATTGTCCCCCTGCAGCCCATGGAGGCCCACGGAGGGGCAGAGATTCACCTGCAGCACATGGAGGACCCCACGCTGGAGCAGGTGGAGGCCTGAAGGAGGCTATGGCCCATAGAGGGCCGGTGCTGGGGCAACTGTTCTGGAGAGACTGCACCCCGTAGAAGAGATGACCCACGCCGGAGCTGTTTCGTGAAGGACTGTGGCCCGTGGGAGGGACCCCACGCTGGAGCAGGGGAGGAATGAGGAGTTCTTCCCCCGAGGAGGAAGAGGCAGCGTAAAGCGATGTGTGATGAACTGACCACAACCCCCATTCCCTCTTTCCCCCTGTGCTGCTCGGGGGGGGGAAGGTAGTAGAGATAATGTTAAGCCCAGGAAGAGGGAGGGGTTGGGGGGAGGTTATCTTGTTCCCTGTCTCATTCTCCTGCTAGTTTTAGAAATAAATGAATATTTTTTTCCCCAAGTCGAGTCTGTTTTGCCCATGATGGTAATTTTAAGGATTTCTCCCCGTCCTTATCTCAAACCTCGAGCTGTTTTTCTTATATCATCTCCCCCTATTCTCTTGGAGGGTGGGGGGAGTGAGAGAGAGACTGTGTAGTCTGGTCCCGGTCGGGGCTGAACTACGACAGCACACCACCGGAATTCATAAAATATACCATCAAACCTGTAAATCCCTAATATTTCAGCACCTGACTCTCCAGGAGTAAAATGCCTTAAAAGCCAATGTTTCTATGGCTAGGCGTGTGCAAAGGGAGACGTAAGTCTTCACCCAGTATTCAGAAAACAGCATTTCTTCTCACAGCGTGCTTATTGTAAGACTGTAAAGGCATATCCCTGTCCAGAGCATATAATTCAGCTGTGGAACTCCTTGCCACAGGGCACTTAGATACTGAATTTTACATTGGTTCAAAAACAGATGGCATAAATTCATGACAGACAATTCTGTCAGGGACTGCTGAATACAGAGGTACCACATCCAGCTCAGGAAGGGCCTGAGTCACCAGTCAGTGTATTCAAACATGCAGAGACTATTCAGAGGATGTATCACCCTATGTTTGGTCTGTACAAGTCCTTCCCTCAGCATTTACTATTGACTGCTGTGAGAGACAGCATACTGAGGGAAATGGACCATTGGTCTGACACACTGTAGCTATTCATATGTTTTTATAAGCCTATTGACAAAAGAACTGCTCCTAGTGAGCTCTCCCACATCCCTTAGTAGTCCATATATCCACAACTAAGCATTCAAAGCCATTAACCCAGCAAATACAAAAGTCATCCATAGGACTGAGGGACAGCTGCTGACAGAAAATCTCTTATGTTCCCTAAGGACATTCATGGCTTCTATACACAAGGAAACAACTACTGTTAAAAAGAAAGAAGATTCTAAAAAGCCCACTTGGTTCAGCATGCACTGCAGAGGTAAAACTAAATGCCAGTGACAGAGGAGAAATATGAATCTGTGTTACCTCATACAGATGAGTGTCCTGAACACAGGCCAGCTGTTTAATAGGAAATGTCCAGCATTATAGCTAATCCCATTTTCTGCAGGAAGAATATCTTTAAATAAGAGAGTTTAGACATCAAGATTGCCTCTGTTTCCAAGTTATACTTCCATGGGCTATCAAGACACTAAAATGTAAGTAATAGAAAGCTGAAGTCACTTCTCTGAATCTAGTTGAGCATTCCCACACAACCCAGAAGAGTACCTTGTAGAAGATGCAATACATGCTGCCTTTCTTCCATATGCAAGTAATGCTGCTGACTGATGAAAGTCCCAAGCTTTCTGCTGTCATGGCCAATGCCAAAAATTGAAGTGCATAGAGTGTCTCTGCTAAGAAATTATAGGAGCGGGCATGATTAATATCTCGCCTCCTAACATAAACCCTCAGGCAAAAATGCCGATGGTGACAGGGAGCCCTGAGGCATTTGCAGCAGACAGAATATTTCCAGACAGATGAAAACACATTGTACTGCCAGAGTCACATAAACCATTTCTGATTTGGTCAGCATCATCTTATGCATGATTTAGTAATGATTTTGTATTCAGCTCTACAGCAGAAGGACTGCATAGTTCAAGGCATCTTAATTCTTCTCTTTTTTGACTGACTGTAATTTGTTATCTTGTGGGAAACCTGAGAAATATTTCGCTTGGATGCATATACATATGTACTTTTCTTGTCCCAGTGAAGTGATACCTTACCTTTATATTCTTCTGTTTTGTAAATTATTGATCTAAAATATAAATATCCTAGCTAGAGATTTACAACATAAAAGTGCTGTATACTGTACTGCATATAAGAAGACTTAGACAAATTTTAAAGCAGATATTTCATTCTTCGCTCATTGAACTCTGCTTATGTTTCTTTAAGTTATTTAATAATAACCAGATGATTCTTATATTGTAAGTATGAGCTGTATTTCTCTGCTCCTTTCTTCTGTTTATCTTGAAAAACAAGACTTCAAGAGTCAGATTCTTGAAAAGGGCATAAATAAATACCGGTATCTTGTAATACTAATTTGAAAAGACTGATAAATCATGTAGGAAACCAGAAATAAACCACTTTTAAATTATATCTTATAAAACTTCATAACCTAATAGAATAGACATTTTCTTGCTCTGTGAGGGAATGGTGTGGCTTAGGTTAGCACCATCAATATATTTTCCCAGGCCACCTTCTTAATCTTCTAAGCAACCCTCAATATTTAGGGTTGAGGGTTGCTACTTAGTATTGGTAGTGTGAAACAGTTTAAAACATGAAATAAAACACAGACGCCTTGCTACATCATCACAGCCGTATCCTGTCTGCAGGGCTGAATGAGTACGGGAGCCTGCCCTAAGAAGCCATGGCACTGGAGAGAACAAGGCTGGAGTTTCTCTCAAGACCCAGGCACCATGCAAGGTTTCTTTTCCCAACTGGACTTCAGAGGAAAGAGAGCCATCTGCTGCTCTACACGAGACAGGCTGCAGCATGTCTTTTTAGCTTGATTATGTGAAATGTCAGAGTGGGATTTAAGGAAGGAAGAGCAAACCTTTCCTGTTCTCCTCACTCGTGCTGTGGAGCCAGATGACAGATGTGGACCCTGGGAAGCAGGGTGCTGAGCAGTGCTGTCCCTTACCTCCTTAGCCTGGCACAGAGCACAGCTGCATCCAGCACTGAAAGTAACCAGGGCAAATGTTGTTGAATACGTACAACGGTCCTTTTTAGAGATCAAAAGAAATTAAGACAAAAAATACTTCAAACACTTTACATCAGGACTGCATCACAAGTATAGACCGGTCATGAGTGGCATCCCTCAGGGGTCCGTGTTGAGCCCAGCCCTGTTCAACATCTTTGTCGGCGACACGGACAGTGGGATAGAGTGCACCCTCAGCAAGTTCGCCGATGACACCAAGTTGTGTGGTGCAGTCGACACGCTGGAGGGGAGGGATGCCATCCAGAGGGACCTGGACAGGCTGGAGAGGTGGGCCCATGCCAACCTCATGAAGTTCAACCAGGCCAAGTGTAAGGTCCTGCACCTGGGTCGTGGCAATCCCAGGCACAAATACAGGCTGGGCGGAGAATGGATGGAGAGCAGCCCTGAGGAGAAGGACTTGGGAGTGCCGGTCGATGAGAAGCTCAACATGAGCCGGCAATGCGCCCTTGCGGCCCAGAAGGCCAACGGCATCCTGGGCTGCATCGAGAGGAGTGTGACCAGCAGGTCGAGGGAGGTGATTCTGCCCCTCTACTCTGCCCTGGTGAGACCCCACCTGGAGTACTGTGTCCAGTTCTGGAGCCCCCAACATAAGAAGGACATGGACCAGTTGCAGAGGGTCCAGAGGAGGGCCACGAAGATGATAAGAGGGATGGAGCACCTTTCCTATGAGGACAGGCTGAGAGAGTTGGGGCTGTTCAGCCTGGAGGAGGCTTCGGGGAGAC
>JAAGAY010140219.1:0-12149 GCA_011801015.1 Ardeotis arabs
AATTGAGAAACCAATTTTCATCTGAAACCAAGAAAAATCTGTATTGGAGATTTTGTAGCTATGTGATGCAGAAGATCGCAAAACCTTAGGTTGATTAGATTAGATTTTATTTTCTCCTGCAGTAATTTACCCAACACTATTTTAGCAAGGCTGATAAAATCAGTAACTACTTGTTCACCATACGTAGATACATTGCTGAATTAAAGAAGACAATTTGATTTTTAAATGTAGTTGCCTTAGATATGCTCATTATCTTCCACAATTTGACAGGACTATACATGCCCATCCCTCATCTTTTCATCCTGTTGCTTTTCCCCAGTATTACATTCACCTATTGTATACAGCTTTTTTTTTTTCCTAGTGGTTGATCTCGCAAATGCTTTCTCATACAAGGAGTTCCATTGACTTCAATGGGAGTCCTCTTTTAAGTAAGGTTTTTTTAGTATTGGACCCTAAACTGTACATTTATTGAAGCAGGAAATCCTCTTTATCTCTTTTTTAAAAAATGATAAAAGTCCCAAGGGAGACAACTCACAAGAAGTAGATGGCTTAACAAAACTTGCATCTGGCACGTACATACAATTGGGCTTCTTTAGGCTCCACATTTTTTTCCATTTTTTCCAGGGAGGGGAGGAAGAATGAAGCTTCAGGGGTGGGAAAGTTATAAATGGCATACTATACTTTTTAAAGTAGATTTTTTTCCCTCTAGATTTCTTTCCCTCATCAGTAGGAGGCTGGTTTTTAGACACGTTTCTTTAACACTATGACCATACTGAACCATTCCTTTTTTTTTTTTTTAAGGTATAGCATAAATAGCCTCAATGTAGAGAACCTGAGGACAGGCTCTAAAAATGATTTCTTGACTCCCTCCTGCAGCCCCAGACGGCATCAGAGAGGTCTTCCAAGGGCATCTCCCATGCCACCAGCACTGCCATCCCACGTGAGCCAGAAGCCCGAGGTCTCCTTACAACTGCCGACACTGAAAATGTACAAATGTGGTTAATGATCTTAGCAGAGACTCGATTCTGAAGCTTTGCATGTCAACTGTTTTCACATTTACCCTCTTCTTTGTAATGACAAGGGTTATAAAATTTAAGGGGGAAGATTGTTATTTTTTCTTTCTTTTTTTTTTTTTTTGAGTAGCCAAACTGGGATTCTCGGGGGATACAGGTAATTTCACGTGTTTCTAAATTACACTCAGATGGGATAACGTAGTGCAATAGAGATCCTTTACACTGCAAAGGTCCGCAGTGTTACAGTGCTCCAGTGTGCTGGGCTACCCACCACCCCAGTACAGCTCTGCCACAAGTCCCAGAAAAAGAGGGAAGGAGTGAGGGGCAGCCACGCCAGCCCTCTCCCACTGCTCTTGTGGTGTGTGCAGCATCGCCAAACAGGAACTGCTCCAACCATGGACTAATTTGTCCCCTTTTATTCAATTAAGCTTATTTGCATATCTGAGGTTAATCTTTTTTCCTGTTATTCTAGCAGCAAATACACACCAAGAAACACACTGATACACTGAGTAGAAAATCGCATGTTTGTGTATGCCCGTCACTGAAGTCAATCACAATAACAGATATGACAAATTATGTGATTCCTTCTCAAAATTGAATCCTGTGATGTTTATGCAGAGCATAAGGATACTTATGCCTTTAATGCAACAAGCCTGCTTTCTATTTACATAGATGAGTGAAACATTGCCCTAGCATTACACAGAGCAAAGTGTGCAAATTCTAAACCCTTCCCTAGTCCCTGGATATAAGAGTGCATTCATATGTTTGTGTTTAACATGAACAAATTTATGATCTGATGTGGATTCCTCTGAGTACAGATGTATTCCAACTATTTGCTGAGTCCTAATTTTGAAGGAACAAATGTCAGTGCTTTGAGGGGGAAAAAGAGTTATTTTCTATTTATTTTAAGGGGTTTCGGTGAGGTGCAGACTTTTTTTTTTTAATGAGGGGGTGGTTTGGGGGGGTGTCTGTGACAATTTAAAGGATACAGGTAGTGAGAACCAGCATATGAGTAGAAAGTCAAGACTGGGAAGTAAATCAAACGCCTCCAGATTTATTTGTTCCTTTTTGTGACTGTAGATAGTCCAGGTTTTATGAATACTGCAAATAGAAACATACACTGAAAGGTCATCTTTTGCTGTTGACACTGCCAACAGTTGCATAAAGTAATCCGCATAAATCCACAGCATTACCCTCAAAATCATTTTAGACAAAAATGGCACGTTTTGTGATTAGGGCTTCTGTCGGAAGGCAGAGGGGGAGAAATAAAAAGTTATTATGTCTCTTGCATGTAGCCATGCATTTGTCTGGTGAAGAGTTTCCCCACAGCTTGAGGAATCCTTCTGGATATTAATTCAGCTCTTGCTTTCAATTGTGTATAGATGCCCGCTGCCCAAAGAGGATGTGAACCCAGCAGGAACTGGGCTTTTGGTCCCTTTTCCCCAGATTGTTTTCCTTGATGTTACGTACAGGGAGATGAGGGGCACCCCGGCTTTCCCAGTGCCTGGTTAAGTCAATCTTAAAGCCTTTCTGTGCTGATAGTGTGACTTAGAGGGTTCATTGCAGATCCCAGACTATACATATCAGCATGCCAGTTGTGGTTCAGGTTAGAGATAACTACATTACAGTAGGATATATTTTAGGCTCACAATCAAAGTTTATGTTTGAGGCCAAATCAAGGGAAAAGTCTGATGTTTCAGTCATCATGAGAAAGGTCCTAATCATACTGATATGCTCTCAGTTTCCACTGTGCTGGTAATCTCACAGATCAATCTGATTTTCCTGAAACTTTTGCTGTCTTGAAAAGTGGGAAATGGAGAAGGGCAGCTATTTGTGTAGTTTTAAACCTGCTCTGGAACAAGACTCTCTGGAGCAGAATTGAAAAAAAAATCTGAATCCAAACACTTCTTTAAATCTAATGGGGAATGCATTCCTGGTTTTTATTTTGTCCTATTTCTCACGCATACAAATACATATTTTTCAATAATCAGTCATCTGCATCAAACTTACATGCCCCAGTGTTGTTTCCTTTGATGTAGTTGGCCAAATTCACATTGATTTCCGTTGGAGGAGGGTCAGAACTAACATGTGTTACCAAAAACATGCAAACTCATAATCTGGCTGGCAGTTATTTAAAGACCTATGGAGGTTTTAACAATTCAAAGCATATAACCTGTCTTTGATATGACTTAATTTGCCTGCATGTCAGAAAGAAAATATACTTCATATCACGTGTCTTCCTGAAATACCCTTTTGATGTAGATGTTCTGTTTGCTGATAAACAGTTGAGTCCTTTCCCTGGCAGACCTTCTTCTGTGTGCAAACCAACATCATCTTCCTGAAGTCTCCTCTCGGAAGCAAACACCTCAAGACAACTAACTGAACCAGATCTAACTGAATTGTTTGCTGTCCCTAATTATTGCCCTTACTGAAACCAGAGGACATACTGGTTTCAGGGAGCCAGATTATGAGCAGCAATCATTGATTTTATGCTCTAGGAAAGAAAGGTCAAATGCTACTTTCAATAGTTAAGGTGGTGTATTGTGCAGGTGGAGCAATAGAGAGCTAGAATCATCTGATGAAGGCCTTCGAAACACAGGAAAGGCCACTTCGCAAGAGGAGTCCGGCACTGTTACTGAGGGACAGCACTATAGCAGCGAGTACATGAACCAGACTCGGTTCAACCAAACACACAGTGCAGCACACAGTACTAAAGATATGCGTTTCCCTGTTTGCCAGAGGTAGAAACCCAGCACAGCTGCAAAATACTGACTCTCTCAGTCAATTAAAAATGAAAGCTGGACTTTGCTTTAATGGTGACCAAGAGGGAGGACCACTAGGACATTGGTGTGGCAGTGAAAGATGGCTGAGACACTGATAACTGCCCTGTAAAGAATTTAAAATTAACTAACAGTTAAAAGTAAGGTGAATGCAGGCTAGGAAAGTCCATAAAAGCAGCTACCTGGAGGCAATGGTGAGTTTTGCTAGGAGTTTTTAGGCTGTGTGCCGAATTCCCATGGAGAGTAATGATAGATAGTATAGGTGTCCATTTATTTTTTACAAAGAAAAGAGTTTGATCCCTGTTTAAAAGCCAAACACCCATCATCTGGAAGACGAGGCTCTTATTTTTAGAGGTAACATACTTTATGTTTCTGGCAGCAGATCCAAGGTAAGAATTTTTCAAGCTCCTTTGTGTTTCAGCTTTTTAACTTCAATTCTCTTTGCTACTCTCAGAACATTGCATTTATATGTACCACAAAATCTCAAATCACCTACAGCTTTGATACATATGTTACCAGATAAATCACTGCAAATACATATATATTTGCTTATTACTCTTCCCTAAGGAAATAAGCCCGTGCAATCACACACTTTATCTCCTTCTAACTTTTGAAATCTTTCCCGAACGTCAACCACATCTGACAAAGGATTACAGATCACAGAGATAACCAAGTTCCGAGAAATACAGTGGTAATCAGTAGCTAGGTCAGTGCAATAGCCCAAACAGGAGGGCAGGCTGAGTTTTGCAATTGAACCCTCTGTGTAGCAGTAGGCATCTGGCCAAAGAGTATGCATGAACTAACCAGACAGTCAGGGTACGAGTAGCTCCTAATATTGCGACACATTATCTTCCTCACTAAGTGTCAGGAGTTCTTACAGCACAAGAAATTTAATGGATAGAAGGAAATAAATCGGAAGGCAACCGTGCCTCACTTGACTTGCTGCTTACAGAGCAACTTGCTCAGGAAATGTTAATTGCTTCTCACTGGAGCTTGTTAGTGCATGGGAGAATTTACTTTAATTATGCATATTCCTTTGTCACAGTTCTATCTGTGCCATATCATATGCCGTAGAAAGTAATTTGATATATGCAAGAAAGAAGTATCGTGTGCTACCAAATTTGCATTCAGCGTCACAAATGACAGACTTTTTCTTTGAACAGTAAGCCCATTTAATGCCTGATTTGAAGGAAGAAAAAAACTCTAAGGTATTATGTTCTCCACAAAATACCCTGTCCGTAGTTACATTTTTTTAAAAACTTAATTCAGAAAATAATTAGAACAGATTATCATCTTCCCCGATCCTTCAGGTTTATGTCAAAGGTCAACAGTGTGAACTTGTAATGGGTTTGACCCTAATTAATTAGCACTTGCATACCAGTATAAATTATATACATGCTTAAAGACAACAAAGAGCAAATCCTCATGAAGTCATCTTATCCTTGATTTCCCATGGAAAGACACCTAAATGCCCCTTTCCGGTTAACAGAAAAAATGATAGTTCTAGACCTTGTCCTGAAATTTACAGCAGCAACATATATTAACCAGATATCTTTTTCTTACTGTTACTGAAAGATGAAATTGAATAAATATTTTTATTCGTTACTTTTTTTAAGTTGTAAGAAGGTGGATTTAAGAACCTGTCCACGTTTTATTGCACTACAAACTATACAGCCATGACAAGCAGCACAGAAGGATTATTACTGGGTCCTCGGGTTTCCCTAAAGAATTGGTAAAAGTAATTGCAACAAAATTGGTGTATTTGTCCACAGAATAATATTATATGAGCTTTTCAGTGAGAACGTGGAAAGGAAAAGGAGCATTTCTAAGGTCAGGCATAACATTAAGGAAGTAAGACATTCTGTTGGGAAACGTGTGGAAAGCTTCATCCTAACTTCACCTGGAGCCAGTTTCGGCTAAAGTAAAATTTATAAGGCACCATTAAAATTCCCCTTTTCAAGCTTCCAGCACGTTCTTTTCCTAGAAAAATATGTTTTCCAAAGTACAGTATATACATGTAGTAATAAGTAAACCTAATTATACTAATAAATGCTTACCTGATCTTCCACAACACACATTTGTATAGATTATAAAGTTTTCCCCAAGAATTTGCAGACTTCTGAATCTTTCCTCAAGTTATCTTTGAGAGTCTTTGTAACAGAAATCAATAGCCCAAATTCAGCCTACAGCTCTTGACTTTTGAGGTGCTGTCCATCTTTCCAGTTTACATTATGGTCACACAGCGGGTTCTGCAAGCTGAAGATACTTCCTGGTCATTTCAGCTAGATTCTAGTGGTTTAACTGTTAGGTAAACAGTTAAAAGAAATGTTTTGTACAATGTTGAAAGGAATGCAAATAATTTTGCACGGCAAAATTCAGAACAGAGTAAGAAAGTGCAAATAGCATTAGTCCTATGGTTTCCTGAATTGGGACTTCAGTTTTTAACACAAAGAAATTAAACTGATTTTCAAACACTATGAAGAATAACCCAAATTCATTGTAGTCAGTATTATTCCTTTCAGTGACTCTGCTGGGCTTGGATGTGCCCTTTTTCCTTGGTGTGAGCATAAAACAGAATGTGTGCCTTCCTTTGAGTTTGTTGAGGAGTGAAAGGAATCTGATTTATGGTGCATAAATAACCTAATAATATTATAACATGTATTTGGTTGCTCATGAGTGTTCTGTAGTTGCGTAGATTATAAAGTGTAATAAGTGAAAGAGTGTTTGTAGTTTTTGTTGGACAAAAACAACTTTCACATATCTTGTAGGCGGGAATAGGCTGAATCTACTTGATCCAGTGCCTTATGCAAATAGAGTAAACCTTTGAAGATTTTAGGCAATTCACTCAGTTTTTCCTAACCTTCCTTTATGAGGATACAGCATCCTCAGTCTCTGAAACCACTTCTACAAGGCACAGAGTATTAAACTTTATAAAGATTATTTGTGGAAAAATGGTTTCTTTGTCATTCAAGATGTGTTTTTAGGCCTACAATTTCCTTCAAGTGAGCACAATTCCTCTAACAGCAGTATATTATTTTGACAGTAAGTCAGTTGGCATAAGACTTCATTGTGTATGCCTTTTGTTTATATAATCCTTCCTAACAGTAACAAGGTGTTTACTGTTCAGCAAACACATTTTATTTTAACTGCCAACAGTAAAACTGTCTGATAAAGTTTGATTTAGCTAAAGAAAGCAAGTTCTCATTTAGCCCAAATAAATCCATGGTGCTATAGACAGCTGTTTGGAGTACATAATCCCCCAAGCTCTTATAGCGAGGCAACTCTTGCTATTCAATGAGCGAGAGAGAGCAGGCTCAGCTGTTCAGGATGTGCTCCATTACAACTGTAATCTATAGCATTGTACTGCCATATTGTGAAAGCATTACTCACATTCAGCGGCAGTGAAGCAAATATTCCTCTGACAGATGCTCTGCAGACTGACAGCTGACACCCTAAGCTGAGCTCTATAGATTTTTCACTAAACACGTCCTGCAGCCCGGATCAATGCGGCCTGGCTGTCTGCTTCTCCCCACTCTCCTGCGAAGAGATCAACATCTAATACTGTTTCTGCGAGATTCTCAGGGAGTTAACTGTCTCCAAGTGGAAAAAGTTCAGATTTCAGAGAAACAATGAACACAGACACTTCTCAAAACAACAGCATTTTGCTGCTTGAGAGAAAGAAGAATTCGTAAGCCTAAAGGCATTTTTCTTCCATTTTATGGCAGACTTTATCCTGGAGAAATTTGCCAAATAAGGCAAATTACTTTTGTGACAAGTGACTTTTAAGGCTGATATTATAAAAACTTTTGAGAGCAGCAGGGGAGAAATAGCTGATCTGTCACATGGAGTCCAAAAAAGTTGTCTGTAGCAAATGCAAAGCAAAGAAGACTCCAATATTTGCTTCCTGCCAAAATCAGAATATGCAGCAAGAGTATGTACATAGGCAGAGGTCAGGATGTGCACAATAAGCCAATGCTGCACATCCATTTTAAAGAAAAAGCTGTAGAATGAGTCATTTTACTGTAATGACTATAGCAATCTTCTAACCTTAACCTCAAAGCACTGGTAAAGTAGTTTACCTCCCTTTTCCCCTCCTTTTTTTCTTTTATAGGACTACTTCATTAACACTGCTCCTGCTCCGATTGAGATCACCAGTAGAACTCCTGTAATTCACTGAGAACAGAAGCTGACCCATAAAGCAGTTGTGGCTTGGAAAATGCTTTCAGGAATGATAATTAGTTCAAAGCTGAAAAGCAGTCACTTACCTACAGTGAACATAAAGAACAAGTACAGAAAAGAACACAAGCTAGTGTTGAAGTGTATCAGGGGAGGTTTAACTATAATTTCTGTACTGGAATTTAGGGACAATTGGGTTGGGTTTTGTTCTCTGTTATTATTTGTGCCACCTTCCCACAGTCTAGATGCCAAGATTATAAACTTACATTAGATCTGGGAGTTTCTGGAAGGGCAAATAGCTCTGCTTCTGATTTTCATCCTGCGACAGTGCACATTGCATGGAAAGACACACAGACCTGTGCACCTTCTTGCAGAAGGATTACCAGAGGAGGGTTAATTGCAAAGAACTGAAATTCCTCCTGACTAAGCAGCTTCATGTTTTTAAAGCACATCTTTTGTCCACTTTTTGACTTTCAGTGTGTTGATTCAATCCCTGTTTGGTTGGACTTTGCCTTTAAAATCACAATGCATTAGAGTTTTGTAAATGTATATGTATAAGTAAAATGTATATGTGTAATGTAAAATGTTTTGTAAATGTATATATAAATGATTATGTGATAACTGAATGAAGGCTACTCATTAAAGACACAAAGAAGTAAATAACTGGCAAGAGAGGGAGGCAAATAGGCAAGCATGTTTATAATTTGAGCAGGAAACTAAGTAATACCACCAAAAATATTTAGGATTGTTCTCTCTGGTTTCCACAAACTGCTGTTGTGTTCTAACTGTTGAACATACCATGACATATAGTACAGCAGACTCTGTGTCTTTGCATAGTCACACCAGAAATTCCAGTTATCTCTACAATACCAGTCTTGATAAAAATGAAAATGCCATTAAAAAACACTCGCTCTCAGTAATATTTGATAAAAAATGTAAAAATGTTTTCTTCTCTTACAGCAGTTTTGTGATGTAATTGAATTTGTATTGAACATCTCAATGCACAGTGCTACATACCTGTTTGAACACTCATACCAGAACTGGGTCAGCAATGTCCTCGGTGAATGTCAGCTTAACTGATGCCATGCTTGAACACGTGGTGCATCTAATTAAATAATAAAATAATAATAAATGAGGAAAAGCTTGTAGAGGAACACACTGCTGTTACATAAGTGTATGCCATTATTTAATCAATAAAACCGTACATTAAACACTGCACACTCAGAAGAGAAAATATTTAAAGATAATTATAAAATCATTGCACCTATAAAAAAAATCAAGAAACATTAACACAATGTACTCAATGGATTAGAGAGATCTTTGTCAGAAAGGCATGCCCTTGCTTAACATAAACTAATATAGCTCTAGATAGGCAACACCATTATATGGCACTTCCTTGTACAAGAAGCTATCAAAATCTCATCAGTGTAGACAGCTGAAAGCAAAAGAAAAAACTGGCAAAGAGCAAATTTGGCCTTCAAGGATGCATAAGATGCAAATGGCCCATAATCAGATTGCCCAAGCCATGCACCTTATCACAAAATCATCCCAATGGTTCAGAGCAGGCTCCTCATTTTATCTGATCCTTTTAGAATCAGAATAAGCAGTTTTTATAGGGGCCTGTTTACCCTTTAAAGCTCTTAGTCACTGTTACTAGAGAGCAATTACATTTTCAGTAGTTAGCATCACCTCCAGTTTCATTCTCCTGCCAACACTGATGTTAGCATACAAACAAAAAATTCTGTCTGCAAATGGTTTAATGGCTGCAATTAGGCTGATAACACAGCCTGTTCCAAATAGAGAAGATGGAACTGTCTAAAGTAAACCTAGTGGGCCTCTAAAATGATTTATGCCTTGAGAAACACTGTGCCTGTGAATGCCTAGATACAGGCCCATGTAGGCTGCCTTCTAAGCCTAAACGCATGTGGGAAAAAGTCCAGGGTAAATACGTTTCCAGTTCCACAGTAGCTTGACAATAAAAATAATGTTCCAATTTTTAAAGCAGCTTCTTCCCAGTGACGATGCCTTCTTACAAAGGGTGAAATGAGGATGTTAAGTAGCTGACTGCTTAGAGTCAGCTTTGTCCAGCCCATGACCTTAACACAACTGCAAGGGCTCATGTTGATTTTGGGAAGAAGGCTCTGTGCTCGTATCTGCCTGGGCTCCACCAGCATGCAGGCATCTCAGAGGCTTAGTGCCAAGGTGTCGTAGTTCAGCCCAGATCGGGACCAGACTACGCAGTCTCTCTCTCTCACATCCCCCACCCTCCCAGAGAATAGGGGGACATGATATAAGAAAAGTGGCTCGAGGTTTGAGATAAGGATGGGGAGAAATCCTTAAAATTACCGTCCCGGGCAAAACAGACTCAACTTGGGGAAAAATATTCATTTATTACTAAAACTAGCAGGAGAATGAGACAGGGAACAAGATAAACCTCCCCCACCCCTCCTTCTTCCCGGGCTTAACATTATCTCTACCACCTTCCCCCCCCAAGAAGCACAGGGGGGAAGAGGGAATGGGGGTTGCGGTCAGTTCATCACACGTCGTTTTACACCACTACTTCATTGTTGGGGGAAGAACTCCTCGCATTCCTCCTCTGCTCCATCATGGGGTCCCTACCACGGGCCACAGTCCTTTGTGAAACTGCTCTGGCGTGGGTCATCTCTTCCACGGGGTTCAGTCCCTCCAGAACAGCTACCCCAGAGGGCCCTCCATGGGCCACAGCCTCCTTCAGGCCTCCACCTGCTCTGGCGAGGGGTTCTTCACGGGCTGCAGGGGGATCTCTGCTCCTCTGTGGACCTCCATGGGCTGCAGGGGGACAACCTGCTCCAACATGGTTATCACCACAGGCTGCAGGGGAATCTTGGCCAGGAGCCACATTACTCCTCCCCCTCCTTCTTCACTGACCTTGGCGTCTGCAGCCGTTCCTCACAACAGGCTGGCAGACGCCTCTCAGGATCCTTTTTACATCTTATTCACTTCTCATCTCCTCTCCACTTCTTGCAGCCGGCCTGGGCCTAGTTGGGCCCAGTCGGCTGCCCGGCAGGAGGCCAGAGGGTGAGGCCTGCAAGGCCCACAAGGCTCGTGCCTCCCCGCCTCTGCCCCCACCCAGCTGCTTCACATCTTCTCTTTCTTTTTTTTTTTTTTTCCTGTTTTTCCCCTTCTTAAATACGTTATCACAGAGGTGTTATCACGGGACATTCTGCTACCAATTGGCTTGGCCTTGGCCAGCAGCGGGTCCACCCTCAGCCCGGCCGAGTCCACTGAACAAAGGGGAGAAACTTCTAGCAGTTTCCTACAGAAGCTTCCACCTTAGGCCCCCCCTCACCAAACAAAACCAGAACACAAGGCCACCACTGCTGGCCTGCAGCCCCTAGGGCCGCCTGCTGAAGGAGAGCAGCAGACCGTGTATGGCACACTGACCATCAGGAGTTGCTGCATGGTCCTGGAGTGCTCCACTTTGCCTGGAAAAGCAAACACAGAGTGGCACAGAGGAGCAAGGAACTCATCCTCTGTGCTGAGACTCTGCATCTTCCTTCCAGAAAACACTGGAGAGGCAGAGACACAAATTGTCAACAGATTGCCAGTCCCTATTCTACTCTGGTCCCTCCTCAGTCCCTCCATAAGAGCAGAGTTTGATGGAGGATGTCCTCAACATACTGCCTCTTTTTTCTCCACGGTGTTGCAGGAAGCCAGCAAGAGAACCGTGAAGGTGAGAAATCTTCAGCAGCAGCAGTGGCACTGGGACCCAGTGTCAACACACTAGTTGTTGAAACAAAGCACTTTAGGATGCAACTGGGGAGCACATATGAACCAACCAACGCAAACACAAATGAACTTCTCAACAATGTTGTTCCTGAGGCTTGCAGCCACTAAGAGCCACAAATAAGCCAGTAAAAGTCATCAGCTTTCTACTGGACACAAGGACTTAGATATTAATGGGGCCATTGCTCTAAGCATCTTGAATGCTCAGGTCAGACTGACCTTGACTGGACATGATGGTCTGTACTACAGGCTTCGTATGTTCCTGTCTTTCTGCAGATCTTGCAGAAAACGCTCACACATGCATGCAGCACATCTGCAGCAAAAACAAGAAAACCCTCAGCTCACTGATGTTTCTAAAGCATACAAAATAAGTAAGGCCCAAATTGAACCTTATGTTTGAAGGGCTGGCATCAGT
>JAAGAY010140220.1:0-13701 GCA_011801015.1 Ardeotis arabs
TTTTTTTTTTTTTTTTTTTCTGTTGGCAAATCTGATGTTGTAACACTACTCTTTAGGAAGAACCTAGTGCTTTGAGTTGTAGATTAAGAGCCGAGCAAGAGAATTCAAGCATGTAATTTATATTAGGAAAACAGACATGTGAAGTTAAAATGTTAACTTTATTTCTAGCTTGCTTCTGCTCTTGACTTGCCACTTCTCCGCATCAACCAAGCAAACAGTCCCGATCTTCTCAGTGTGTCACAGTATTACTCTGGCGAGTTGGTTTCCTATGTGAGAAAGGTACGCATTTGAAGAGGCATAGTTGTCTTGTTCTCTAATTACTTTTTCTTAATTGAATATTATTTTTTTTATGAGAATATACTGACTGTGTTTGTTTCTTCTCTCATTTACAAAGGTTCTACAGATAATTCCAGAAAGCATGTTTACATCTCTTCTTAAAATTATAAAGCTTCAAACTCATGATATTATTGAAGTGCCTACTCGCCTTGATAAGGACAAGCTACGAGATTATGCTCAGCTTGGACCACGATACGAGGTGCAGTTAAAACAGGGAATTCTGAAAAAGCATACCTTGTAGGTGGCCAACTTCAGCCTAAGTTTAAATAGGTACAGCTCCTCAGAGTTAGACTTTAACAGTGAAGTGGAATTTGTTGACAGAGTAAGAATTAAGATTGACTAGTGTTATTGTGAATGTACGTTAGGTTTCTTGAAGACAGATGAGTTTGCTCTTCTGTTTGTGGAAGTTCAGACTTTTGACCTAGTAGAAAAGGAGGAGAAACTAAATATGTTTATAAATGAGCATAAAGATTTTTTGGAGTCGGAAACCCTAAAAACCTGAGTCTGAAGTGAAGCCCTCCATATTTGGAATGCTTGTTCCAGGAGAAGAAGGTCGAAGACTGAACAAGCCAGCAGGGTTAAACTTTTTGCTGCCCTCAAACATGAAGACAGGATGGAGACACATGGATTTGATCAGCTGAAGCTGCTATTGTTCACTGGCTTTTCGTCTGTGGATTTTTTCCTGCACTGTTATCAGTCTGGAAGACTGAGCAAACAGTAAAATTACTTGGTTTTATTTTTAGTAGAGGAAGATGAGGAGCAAAAACCTGAGTAGACCAGTAACTCTTTCCCTCAAAGAATATGTCTCCAAGTATCAGTTAAGATGCCAGCTTTTTCCAGCAATTTTTGCCAAAGTGCTCACTTGTTAGTTGTTTTTTTTGCAAACGACCTGTGGTCTCTGATTAAGTTTATGTTTAGACCTGAACACTACGTTTAGACTCCCCCATTAAACTTTGTAAAGTCAGTTTATTGGGGGGGGGGGCGGGGCAGGGATGGAGGAGGAGGCAGTATTCAGTAATATTTATTTTGAGAAGGTAGAGGGGAAACTACTTCTCTTACACAGAAGCTTTTCACTTTTGATTTCTGTAGAATTGTACATCTGAACTGTATTGTCTCTATTCTATATTGCAAATGTCTTAAAGGCAAAGGACTGTCTTGCCTGAACTCTGAGCATAAGGACGCTCAGCTAATAGTATAAAACTTAAGTCAATGTGCTACTGTGTTAAATCAGTGGAAATATTAAAGTGGACTCATTGCTGACAGCAACAACTACTTCAAGCTGTGCCCCTAGCCTGCTCAAGGGAATCATCTCAGAGTTTTGTCCATGATGTTTTGTATACACATGGTGTAGCCAGTTAGGTCTTTCCTCCTGTAATCTCTGTGAAGCCTCTGAGAGGTACCTGTTCTTTCCTACTGATAACATATCTATATTGATCTAATTAAAAGAAAAAATGTTATTGTACTATAAGTAAGTCTAGATCAAGATGTAAAATTGAAAGCATATCAGCGCAAATTACTTTAAAATAGGAAGCTACCACTGGGAAAGATGTATATCTTTTTGGAGTAATTATTTGAATCTATTGAATCACTTCAATAAATTGTATTTTCTCTTTGTATTAAAGGTTGCCAAGCTAACCCATGCTATTTCAATCTTCACTGAAGGCATCCTCATGATGAAAACTACTTTAGTTGGTATCATCAAGGTAATGTTCCATCATTCCAGTATGAAAAAAATCATTTGGTGTCATTTAGCACTTTAGCACAGATATTGCAGCACATTAAGCAAGACCTTTGAGGAAAGATAAAAAGAGAAGAAAAAATAAGTTTGCATACAAATTTTCAAGGACTGTGTTATTTAAGGTTGTTAAGAACCCACAGTTCTTATTGCACATAGATTCGTCAACCTTAACTGACAAGTTTGGTTTTTTTTTTTCATTTCTACTGGAAAAATGACTACAAGCTTTTCTAAAGAGCTGTTTCTTCCGTTGGCAAAGCCAGCTCTTCCAACATTAAGATACCTCTTTTGGGACATAACGAGCCGAGCATTCTTAAGGAAATATACACTTCTTAATGCATTCTGACTTTTTATAACTGTACAACATTCTCAATTGATCATTAACAAACCTTTGCCGTTCAACCTAAAGGAATAATTTATATTGGGTGGAAGTATTTAAATATTTATTCTTTGGACAAGCACTGCCAGGAAAGTGCATCTGTTAGCACTGCTTTCCTATCACATCATAAGTACCAAATGTCTTTTTTTGTAGAAATTAAGTCCTTTATCTTTTTTAATACCTTTCTGACTTTAAGAAAAAAAATGTTTCTTCTACTTAGGTGGACCCAAAACAGTTATTAGAGGATGGAATAAGGAAGGAACTAGTAAAACGGGTAGCTCTAGCTCTTCACAGGGGACTCATCTTTAATCCTAGAGCCAAGGTGTGTATCAGCTTGATTTGATTTTATTTTTTTTATGTATCTTGGGATTGGTGGGACCTCGTTTATTATACTACCTTTCAGAAAATAATTTGTACTTTTCTGTACTTTCCTTTTTGTAAAATGTGCACTTTTTTAACTTAAAGGTTATTTGGAATGCCTTATTTGACATTAAGATGAGTACATAGAATTCAAAACCATATTTTTATTCTATTGTGAAGTGTCCTATCAATTCTGAGTTCGCAGTTCTGTCTTCGTCTGTGATGGCTGATGACAGCACATGATATGTATAAGCTGAGTAAACACAGAAATGCAATTACAGAATAAGGAGTGTGACTCCTTGTTTTGATCCTGTCCAGATTCTTGAGTCTGTCTCCCAGATCAATCAGTAATACCACTGAAGCCTAAAATAAACGTTAAAAGCAGGAGGAAAAAATATTTACTGAGAAGCATTACTTCAGTTATCAAACAACCTGTGATAAATTTCTCAATATTTTTCAGTTTTGGCTGGAGCATAGTGAAATCCTCTAGAGATTGTTGTGTAAAGGCATTTAGAAGCCTTTTACATTTTCTTTGTATTTTACCTGTTCACAGTTTTAGTTTTTTCTCTTTTTCTTTTTTCTTTTTTTTTTTTTTCTTTTATCTGTAGCCAAGTGAACTGATGCCCAAACTGAAAGAGATGGCAGCTACAATGGATGGATTTCATCGATCATTTGAATATATCCAAGATTATGTCAACATATATGGCTTAAAAATTTGGCAAGAGGAAGTGTCTCGTATTATTAACTACAATGTGGAACAGGAGTGCAATAACTTCTTAAGAACAAAGGTGCTAGTCAAATCCAAGGACAAGTGAAAAGCTGATAAATGTCTTTACATTTGGATGTTAAAGCTGGTGACTGATGGAGTATGTGTACCCCATTGTGCACAGTCCATAATGTTGTGACTTCAACAAAATGTGCTAACTTCTGTGTAAAACATCTGCCCACAGTTTTTTTCTGAATTAATTCAGCATCCCCACCACATTAGTTCTACATAAGAAGAGCAAAGCACCCCAAACAGAATATTTTAATATCTCTTGCCAATGAACAATATCCTTCCTCTTTCTCAAACAAAACAAAATAACTACTGAATCGCAGTATTCCTCTCTGTATCTATCATTAGCCAGTGGAATGCAGGCTTAGAAAGACTGCAGTAGTCACAACCTCTTTTTGTGACATTTCACAAGTGGTGGAGTGAATAGATCTCAAATTTAACTGACAAAATGCTGACTAGTCTTACTGCAGAGAGGAGCAGATGGAATTCTCACTGGGAATGTAGGTAGCTTTCTCAGCCTCCACCTTATCTTCTGCTTGCTCTTTGTCATAAGACTCATTCTTCTCTTTGCTTTATTCTGGTTTTGTAGTGTTTTGCTGTGTGTAGTTTACAATATTGTTTTACAGTGTACTACTTTAAATAAATGGAATAACATTTCTAAGCAAATTAAAAATGTGCAATGCTAATGCCGCAAATCACTCTAAAACTTATTTTTCAGATTCAAGACTGGCAAAGCATATACCAGTCTACTCATATTCCTATACCAAAATTCACACCTGTGGATGAATCTGTAACATTTATTGGTCGTCTTTGCAGAGAAATCCTGAGGATCACAGACCCAAAGTAAGTACTGTGTGTCACAAGCATGTGTTATAGTGCCATGGACTGGATTGCTCCAATTCCACTGTATACAAACAAATACACAACAAATAGTTTTTCCTTAGTTGTCCTATCACCATCTTTATCTAAAACCAAATTTACTCAATCCATCCTGTACATTTTAAATATTAGTCTAGAAAAGCTGTGATTTTAGTCTAAGGAGGAAAACCGTGTGTTACACAAATGGAGGAGAGAGAAACCAGGGAAGGGTGACAAACCCATTGCAGAGAGAGGAGCAACTAGACATCACCCGAGATATTTGGAGAGTCTTTCTAATCTCTGCCTGAATAAGATAACTCATCACTCAGATTATCACAGGAACTATCTGCATCTTATTCTGAAATATTTATTTGTTTCATTTTTCCTCAGAATCACGTGTTACGTTGACCAAATGAACACTTGGTATGATATCAAAACTCACCAGGAAGTAACTAATAGTCGCCTGTTCTCAGAGATCCAAGCTACGTTAGGTACCTTTGGTCTCAACGGTTTAGACAGGCTTCTGTGCTTCATGATTGTAAAGGAGCTGCAGGTAATTCTTGAACTTTGGTTTCTCAAGGTCACAATGCTTTTACTGTTTAATAACTTCTAATGAAATAAAAAAATCTCTTAATTTTTGAAATGGTAAATTGAAATCAAAAACATTTGAAAAATGTGTGTTCAAACCCAGAGATAAGAATTTCAGTTACAGATATAATTATGAAAGTTGGTACTCTTGAATAAATGGTGCTGTGTAACAGCAGGCTGTGTTACATGAAACGATGGCTTGCAGGGAATGCCTTTTGAAGGTGTACCCTTTGTGTATACTTAAAAGTTGATCTCAGACCAACTTCTATTTTCCTGTCTGGATATCAACAAAGAATTAGATTGTTTGGATCTACCATGATCTGAACAAGGTGTCAATTCTATGTAATTACTTTTCCCCTCATACTTCTATATGAAACCAAGATTTTTGATTTCTTAGAAGAATCTAGTCCTAGCCCAGTTAAAGATCTTAAGGAAAGTAAGTATTGATGAAGACAGCTCTTCCTCAAAAAATGAATTAATAGTTGTCTACAGTGGGTATTACGTATTGATGAGGGGGGTCTGCTAATTGACCTAGCACTGATTAGCATAACTTAGAAAAGCACAAAGTCTAACTGCAGAATTCCTCAACTCTTCATTTGTGGAAGTATTCTTTCCCTGCAGTTAAAAAATGTGACTCTTGTACCACCAAGATTAAGCATAGAGTACATGTGTGGGGATTTTACTTACTTCTTTTTTTCTTTCATTTAGAATTTCCTCAGTATGTTTCAGAAAAATATATTGCGTGACAGGACAGTGCAGGATACCTTAAAAGCACTTATGAATGCTGTCAGTCCTCTCAAAGGAATTATAGGTAAGTGCTTACTGGTTAGGATGGAAGAAAGCCATTGTCTTTGTACTTCCATTTATTTTTCTTCTTGTTCTCTTTTTAGTGCCTTATCCTTCTTCTTTTCTCAGGAAATTCAAACAAGGTTTATTCTGCAGCAATTGCAAAAACTCAGAAGATTTGGACAGCGTATTTAGACTCCATAATGAAGGTAGGTTTACATGACTTAGTGATATGCAGAATTCACTCTAGGCTCTTTGGTTATATACTTTAATCTGCTTATTTTACCATGCTGTGTTGTGTTGACCTGTAATTCTTTAACATCACAAGTGAAGCAGGCCTGGATTTGCAAGAGCTCCTGAGCTTTGTTTCTATGGACAGCTCACACTCCACAAAGTGCTTAGCACTGGGATTCGTGTGTAGTAGTTTGTCAAAAATGGAGTCTGGCAAGAAGAGATCTGAGCTGGGAAGACTGAGTTGGTGCTCAGCGTGTCTCTTTATCTTGTCTTTGTAATGCTATTTTGCCATCAGTGTTTTTCAGAGTGCTGTGAATGTTTGTTTATGTTACTGAAGAGAAGAGGAAAGTTCAGGGAAGGAGAGGGAAAGCTGACTGCAGAAAGCATCCCTGTTGGTTTTTATCCCTGCTATTGCTGACCTTAAGGTCTAGGGAGAGGTGGGGAAGAGAGTACAAGTATTTTCACTTACCAGTGAAAAACAAGCAAGTAACTGGGATTCTATACCTGTTACCTTTTTAGTGCCCTTTTTACACTGCCAGTATTTGCTACTATGAACATTGTTACGTTCAGTATAAGACTCCACCCTTTTTTTGTTTGTTTGTTTCAACAGGTTGGTCAGATGCAGATTTTAAGACGACAGATTACCAATGAATTAAATTATTCCTGCAGGTTTGATTCCAAGCATTTGGCTGCTGCTTTGGAAAATCTCAATAAGTAAGAAGCAAAATGTCCTGAAGAGCTGCATGTATCACTGTGATGTAATTATTATCAACTCAGAAATCCTTAAAATCTAAATTATGGCAAAACGTGGAGTCTGACTGTATTCAGGATTTTGTTGACGCATATTTTAATTTGAACCCAACAAAAACATTAAAAATACATAACTTGGCAAGTAATTGTTATGAACATGCCAGTGGACAGCACAGCTTCTAATTGTATTTGGTTATACCTGGATTTGAGGTCGTATTTGGATGAGAAGTAAGAGTAGTGAAAATGCGTGGTGCTGATTTTGAAACAAATACAATGTTTGTAAAAAGATATTCCAAAAAGGTGGTTTACTCATGCTTGTAACCATTTACAGGTTTTCTGTCAGTGAAATTTTTATATTAATATGACGTGTGGCATTGTGTAAGGATGATTTGTGGATAATTTAAATAAATGTTTAATATAATTAACTTATTTTCCTTTTAGAGCAATACTGGCTGACATTGAAGCACATTATCAGAACCCATCACTACCTTATCCAAAAGAAGACAACACGCTATTGTATGAAATCACAGCTTACCTGGAAGCAGCTGGCATTCACAATCCATTAAATAAGGTCAGGCTTACATTCTGGTGCTTGGTACAGTTTGTTTTTTTCTATTTTATTGATTATTAACTGAGAAAAAAAAATAATATGTGGAAGAACTGTGTTTCTCTTTTTTTTTTTTTTTTTTTTTTTTTTTTTTTTTTTTTTTTTTTTTCCCTCTCAGATCTACATAACCACAAAACGTCTGCCGTATTTTCCCACTGTCAACTTCCTATTTCTCATTTCCCAGTTTCCGAAACTTCAGTACAACAGAAATTTAGGTATTGTATAAGTTGTTGTTTGTTGAAATCTATTGAAAACAGATGTGAAATTATCTGTAGAGAAGATAGTAACATTACCTGCATAGAAAATACTCGGTTTCAAACTTCAGCCCATCATGTCCGGGCAGGTTTGTTATAATATTGAGGCCAAATACGATGGAGTAGGAAACAGAATCCAAACTCCTGACTTTCTCATTCTGTCCTGTGCCTGGGTTAGTATCATTAAACCATTTGCTATGGAAGAAATACAGTTGTTACATTAGTTTTTAATTTGTATATGTGGGCAAGCAGAAGGGGATGCACAGCAAAAAAACCTCATGAGGGTATATAATATAAGATTGCTTCTGCTGTAAGAATATGTTGTGGTTTATAAACATACGTTGTTTGGGTTTTTTTTCTGTGCAGGAGTGGTGTGCAAGAGGCCAGCTGATCAAATTGACTGGCTTCCTTTAGTTCTGGGACTCCTTACCCTGTTGAAACAGTTTCACTCAAGATACACAGAACAATTTCTGGCTCTGATCGGTCAGTTTATTCGTTCAACGATGGAACAGTGTACAAGGTATCCTTGTTCTATTTTTTTTCCCTAAGTATCACCTCTGTGAAGAGGGCTTCAGTAGTATTATCACTACATTTTCAGTATGTTTTTCTAGCAGAGTATATTTGAAATAGTAGTAGTAATATATTTGACTAAATACAAGATTAAAATACTATTTCTTTTTGTAATGTAATCACATGGTACCTCGTGGAAACAGTGTTATTTGAAGGCTGGCATTTTCATGTAATTTTGTCCAAATAACTGATTGGCTAGTAAGAGTATGATCTTCATGGTGGTTTAATTTTAGCCAGAAGATACCAGAAATGCCTGCTGATGTAGTGGGTGCTCTCATGTTCCTGGAAGATTACATTCGCTACACAAAGTTACCAAGAAAGGTAAGAAAGAATTCCATGTCTCCTGTATGGAGCACTGAGCAGGAGTCTCGTTCAGATGAGCTACATCTTGGTTTATGCTGTGGTTATGTACTATAGTTTGATCACATATGATCAAATCATATGATTACATATGATCAGATGATGCCACTGTGGAACATGGCATCATCTGTAAACAAATATCCAAAATAATGAACTTCTTAACCTTGCCCAAAAAGCATGACTGAGCCCTTCCAGATGTTCTATAAAGACTGCTAAAAGAAAATATAGATGAAAAATCTGTTACCTGATAGGAAGGGGTCATAATGAATTCTTTTATCCTGTACAGACTACAAATTGTGTTACTTGTGTACTCTGTGTAACTCTTCACATAGTATCCTTATGGAAAATTATTTTCTAGAAAATACAGAGGGGATACAAAACATAGAAAGGGTTTCAGCTTTGTATGAGTTCAAGTAGAGTCTGTTCCATTGACTCGTCAGAGAGTGTGTACATTGCTGGGGGGCTTTTGGGAAGTGAAGAAATCAAATCACTGGAACAGGTTGCCCAGAGAGGTGGTGGATGCCCCATCCCTGGAAACATTCAAGGCCAGGCTGGATAAGGCTCTGAGCAACCTGATCTAGTCGGGGATGTCCCTGCTCCTTGCAGGGGGGTTGGACTAGATGACCTTTGAAGGTCCCTTCCAACCCTAACCATTCTATGATTCTATGATTCTAAATAGAAATTCTGAAATGTTTCAGAATTAAGTAATAACAAACTTAACAGTATTCTAAATGCAGGGCAAAAAGCTAATTAGCAAGTCTAAATCTTTATGAAGCACCAGCTCCAGTCCTTGATTCCCTTCCCTTCATGCCAAAGCATGGCTTCCTAGGCAGCTTCTTTACTTCACATGCAGGGGAAGTTCTGAAACTCTAGGCTTGTAGAGCGACTTTATTATAGGGTTAAATGCAACTTAACTGCATTTGAAGATGATAGATTATTTATATGTGGTATTAAAAATAAGTCATTATCGTAGGCTGTACCTTGATGATTCTTGAATAAGCCATTTCCCAGCCACTACTCACAACTAAAAGTGAGAGAGATTCTTCCAGTTTCTCTCTTCTTCCCAGCCCACAGTGCAATGTAGAAGAAAGTCCCCGTGTCAGTTTTGCACCTGATGTGTCTGGTACCTGTGTCAGCTTCCATTTCAGCCTGGCGCTATGTGGAGAAACAGCAGAGAGGGTGTCAGCGTTCCTCCAGTCTTACACAGTACCTCTGGTCCCAGCACTTCCCCACAGCCCGGGGCTTGCTCTACCTGCCCGACATTGTATTCCTTCCGTGCTCTGTGCGCTGAGCAGGAACACATCCAGGAGCACATCCTAAAGCTGGGGTTGTTCAGATCCATAGCGTTGTGTGCTTGATTCGTAGATCAGCTGTGCTTGTTAACGGATGAATAGAGCATATGGGTGAAAAATGAAAAAAAAGCCTAACTGTGCCTTCCTGTTTACTTTAGGTTGTTGAAGCACATGTGCCTAGCTTCATCTTTGATGAATTCAGAACTGTTCTATGAATATGGAGAAGGACCAAGTCTTTCCCCCAGATCCAGAATGGGGAACCGGGGACGGAGGATGAGACAAGTACAGCTTTTCAGAGCTGTATCTTTTCTGTGCTTTAGGGCAGTACCTACAACTCTAACCACCAGTGCTAGTCTATATAATTAACACTTGTTTAAATATTGGTATGATATGCAATTTGTCTCTCATCCAGACAGTGTATATTTTGTACTGCACATTATAAATGCTGTATGTAATTGTTTATGTATAAATCATTTAGTTTTTTGTTCTGAAGAACTGTTTGTGAAAGTTTGTCTTTTGTATCACAAATGAACAGTGAAATTGGAAATAAAGGTTTTGGATAGTTGGCCAGGACTGATGATTCCAAAGTGTTGATTTTCCTGTTAGAAGAACCATTAGTGAGAATGAATATACAGTGAAAAGAGGTTTGGTGTCTGCCTCTATACTACAAAGAGTTAACTTTCCCCTATAGAGAACAGAAAAATAATTAAATATCCATAGCTGAAAAGTCCTGTCGTGCTTTTTAAAGGCACAAATATTTCTTCCAGTGCAACTGTAACATGACTAATTGTTCTGGTTTTGTTTGGTGAGGGGGGGCCTAAGATGTCAGCTTCTGTAGGAAACTGCTAGAAGTCGCTCCCCTTTGTTCAGTGGACTCAGCCAGGCCTAGGGCAGACCTGCTGCTGGCCAAGGCCAAGCCGATTGGTAGCAGAATGTCCCATGATAACACCTCTACGATAACATATTTAAGAAGGGGAAAACAGAAGAAAAAAGTAGAGAAGATGTGAAGCAGCTGAGCAGGGGCACAGAGGGGGAGGCGCGAGCCTTGTGGGCCTTGCAGGCCTCACCCTCTGGCCTCCTGCCAGGCAGCCGACTGGGCCCAACTCTGCCTGGCCCGGCCTGGCTGCAAGAAGTGGAGAGGAGATGAGATGTGAATGAGATGTAAAAAGATCCTGAGAAGCATCTGCCAGCCTGTTGTTACGAATTTTTCTTGTGAGGAACGGCTGCAGATGCCGAGGTCAGTGGAGAAGGAGGGGAGGAGTAATGCTGCTCCTGGCCAAGATTCCCCTGCAGCCTGTGGTGATGACCATGGTAGAGCAGGTTGTCCCCCTGCAGCCCTTGGACGCCCACAGAGGGGCAGAGATTCACCTGCAGCCCGGGTGAGGGAGGACCCCATGCCAGAGCAGATGGATGCCTGAAGGAGGCTGTGGCCCGTGGAGGGCCGGCTGGGGCGGCTGTTCTGGAGAGACTGCACCCTGTGGAAGAGATGGCCCACGCCGGAGCAGTTTCACAAAGGATTGTGGCCCATGGGAGGGACCCCACGATGGAGCAGGGGAGGAATGTGAGGAGTTCTTCCCCCGATGACGAAGTAGTGGCATAAAACAACACGTGATGAACTGACCGCGACCCCTATTCCCTCTTCCCCCCTGTGCCGGTCGGGAGGGGAAGGTAGTAGAGATAATGTTAAGCCTGGGAAGAGAGAAGGGTGGAGGGAGGTTATCTTGTTTCTCTGTCTCATTCTCCTGCTAGTTTTAGAAATAAATGAATAGTTTTCCCCAAGTCAAGTCTGTTTTGCTTGTAATGGTAACTTTAACGATTTCTGCCTGTCCTTATCTCAAACCTCGAGCCGTTTTTCTTATATCATCTCCCCCTGTTCTCTCGGGGGGGGGGGGGGGGGGGAGATTACTGCGTAGTCTGGTCCTGATCGGGGCTGAACTACAACATTAATGTTGGGGGCAACTGTCAGTCCTGGTATGGAACTTTTTACACCTGGCAAAATTTTCTTCCTAGGGGCTGCTGTGGGAAAGCCAGTGGGGGATGTTATCACTGGGACAGCTTGGTGATTATCAAACTGGAAGAGAGAAGGCAAATGCAACAGCTGAAGGGAAAGGTTACTTGGAAAGCGGCATTTACGGCACTAAGGCTGGAGGGGCTAGATGGCAAATCGACTCTTTGTTTAAGAAAGGAAGAGCAAAGGAGAAGGGACAAAGGGAAGTGTGAAGTCTCAGGACACTCGTCCTGTGTCACCCTCTGTCTGCTATGAAGATGTGTCTTCTTCACCTGCCCCTAAATACCACAACCTTTTCCCCCTGGAACCAACAAGACTATGAGGTCCGGGTCTGCTGTGGTTGGTGAAGGGATCTGGCCAGGGAGCTGACTGTCCACGCCTTCCATCTGTACTGCATTGGAGCCAGTTGTGTGAGGGATTTCAGTGATGGTCCGTGTAGGGCCACTGTGGGAAATTACAAGCTGCACCCAGCTGTGAGAATGTGACCTTGGAGAGGGGAGCTAGGAGGGTTGTTATCTCGAAGAGGGGAGCTAGGAGGGTTGTTATTGAGCAGGATGTTGCTGCTGTCCGGGAACTGCTGTTGGCCAGCAGGGCACGTACTTGGCAGGCCTTGCTGCATGCGCTGGCCACGCGTGCACCAACACCTGGTCAGTACTCTGCCGCTGAATCTGCTGAGGGGATAAACAGAGGCGGCTCGGAGCAGAGAGAGAGAAAGGACCCAGAGCACACTCTACGAACAACAGGGGACGCCCTGAGGGTGCTGCGCCTACCTCCCTTCTCTGCTCTGACCCCGCTGATCATCCTCCTGCTCTGCGGTGTCTCCAGCTTAGTTGGGGTGGTGAGATTCTCATAAAGAGAAAACAATAATGCTGGTAACTGCTTCTGCTAGGAGCTGTAACTGCTTATGCTGGTAACTGCTTATGCAAGGCTATAATAGAGCAATAAATACTGTTGTGCTTTTAAATATCATATGTTGGGTGATCTTTGTGCATAGGAATCCTATGAACCGGTTACACCAGTGCAGCAAGTACCAGCTTAGGCCCCTGCTGGTTACTGGTGCAGAAGGAGCCCTAATTCATAGAAATCAGTCCCATTACCACAGAATAAGTAGATGAATATTAATGAATTTGGGACAGAGTAAGGTTTGGACCAAGAAGATTTTGTAATCTTGCAACTAGCAGGGTGCCCACGGTTCTTGGATCAAGTGATTATGAGAGTGCCTGAACGTATCACAGAGCACGGTCTGTTAACAGATTGGCCCCTACTGGGGGAAAACACCCTGTTGGTACCTGATGAACTCGGATCCGAGAGCTTGTGGCAAGGAGCACTGTGGTTCCCAGCACCCTGCTGATACCCCGCCAGCAACAGCACAGCCCCATGATTTGTCATGGGGTTGTGGCTCAGCCCTTGGAGGAGTGCAGCCTGTCCCCAGTGTGTCACCTGCTCCATTATGTTGATGCCATCCTGCTGACCAGACCTGCCCAGCAGGTTCTGGAGGAGGCGCTGAGCAGTGTTGTGGGCACGGTGTGAGGGCATAGTTGTGAAATTAGTACAAGGGGCAGCAAGTGAAGTACACTTTTTAGACATCATCTGGCAAAGAGCCTGCCAGATTACGGAAACAAACAAAACTTCATACAGCTGAGCCCCAAAACACGGTTGATGTGCAGTGCTTTGCAGGATTACTGGGCTACTGGCACTGGGTTCGAGGTGCCCCACACGCATCCTTTGCTGGCGCCTGAGTGATGCCTGGTGGACAGTCCCCTGGGCAATGCCACTCACTGTTTCGCTTCTCTCCGCTCTCTGCTCCCC
>JAAGAY010140222.1:0-10072 GCA_011801015.1 Ardeotis arabs
ATATTTCTTATTGTGTATCGGAACAACTTTAAGTCATAATAGCAGGGAAGAGGAATGACAGCAATGCAAGGTGTGTTATATTAAAAGCAGTGAATTACAAGGGCTATTCAAGGATGTAACTGAGTTAACTGGTTCATTTTTTATTGTTCTATGGGTAGGATAGAAGGGAGGCAATGGGGTTGCTACCTCACTGGCATCCATTTTCTTTGGACTTGGAGGTGAGATGTAGCTCCCAGCCCTAGCCTCAGGCCTTTCAGAAATACCAGGATTCAGTTCTCAAAAACACCGGTGTTGTTGATTCAGTTTCTTTTTCTGGAGGGCTGTTTTTGTTGTTTGTAATTTTCTGCTTGCCAAAGATTTCTGTGCACCTGGGCAGCCCCGGTTCCTATAGGGCTGGCTCGGCCAGTGCCAAGTCCAGGGATGCTGGGCCATCTGTTTAGCTGTGGGACTGGGACTGCTGCCTGCCAGGCCCTTGGAGAGGACTGTCCTCACCTTGCCGACTGCGTCCTCTCCTGGGAGCGAAAAAAAGGGCTGTCCTTTGCTACCACAGAGAGTTGGAGAGGTTGAGACCCACAGGGCTGAGTTTAGCACAAGCACTCCCTCAGCAAGGGGGAAAGTCGCATTACGGGGTGAGCTGAGATCCTGGGGCGGCAGCCATCTCCTGCTGCGGCAGCACGAAAGCATAAATAAAGCCCAGATGACGAGAGCGGTTATTGGAATGGAAGCGGTTAACGGAGCAGATGAGCTGGTGATGGACAACTTTGTCATAGAGGGGAGCTCTCTGCAGGAGGAGAAAATGGATGGCAGAAGGGCACGGAGGGAAAGTCTGTGAGGGTCTGAGCAGGTAAACAAGGAAGATGCTTTCCCAGCAGGCGCATCCTGAATACTTTGAAGTGGAAAGTTACGGACGCTGCTTTGGGAGCTGCAGCTGATTCTGGAAACAAATGGGATAAATACTGGCATGAGAAAAAAAAAAAAAAGTTGAAATGCCTGAAGGGCACATCTGCTGTGGCCAGCGATTCTGCAGGAAATGCACTGAAACCAGAGAGACGAGGAAGCCGGACATAAACACGGTTCCCCGGGAAGCCAAATGAAAGCCGTGGGCCTGAGAAGCGCCTGCGGTAACGTGCCGAGGATTTGGCATTCCTTCCTTGGCTCACCAATGAAGTAGCCGTGCTTAACGTGGGCCCGAGTCCGGTTGTGCCGAATGAATTCTAAAGGTGTTTTGCATTCTGAACTTGGAAATTCTGCTCCAGAGACTTTTCTGTTGCTTTCAAGTTTGTGTTTTCAGAGCAAGAGAGCAGCACTGTAAGGTCTAAAGCCCATGCTGTTAGTCAGAAATTTGAATAATTGCATGGTCATTAAATTTTGCACAAAAAGGAATTGACTCTAAAAGCAGCTGATATGTTATCACGATTAGAGCAATAGCAATGCCTTCTTTCATCACAATGAAGTTACATTGTTAGAGAGCATAATTGACATTTTTTATTGAAAGATTAAGAAGAATTTGTTTACAGCTCGCAAACAAAGAGGTTTTAATTCAACAAACTGCAGCAGGAATAAGCAGTAAGTGGCATTTTCATCTGCTGGCCGGCTCACGCTTTAGCTGCAGAATGCTGCGGATAGAGAAGTATGAAGGAATTTGCAGCTCTATATCTGCCCAGTAAAGCGTGCACCACGCTGGCAAATGCCAGAAAGCTGACAGGGAGAAACCTTGAGTGCAAAGAAACAAAGGGCTATAGTTAATATTAGCACCTTTTGGGAAGACGCTACCGTTTTTGGAGATCAGCTTCATGCCGCCTGTCGTGCAAAGGTCAAGGTATGGCGTTTCTGAGGATGGTTTTGCCACGGAGCCCTCAGGATAACACCTGTCATCTCAACTGGGTGCTGAAGTAGGTATCTGGGTTATTTTTGTTTCTCTGGGTTTGTTGCTTCATGGTCTAATAGACTCAGGAGCTAAGTGGTACTGGCATTTCAAAGTGGCATGTTGTGATTGGAAGGGCGTGCTGTGTAAGTGTTTGGAAAGCAGATCCAAATGAAGCACCATCGTCACCTGACTGCAGAGAGGCTCTTTTGCTCTTTAAGTGTATTTGGGATCCCGTTTGTGCTGGTGATTGTGTCTTACTGTCCAGACTGCTCTCCAGATAAAGCGAAGGGTATGTGAAAAAAAAAAAAAAAATTAAAGCAAATTCCTCTTTTTGCAGTTGGAAATCGTTTGGATTTATTATCCCAGCTCTGGTCAAAGTTTAAGGAGTCCAAGTTGAACTCTGTTCTGAATGCAGAGAGAGGCAAAAATCCCCTCTGCATGCTTGGGGTGCTGATAAAGCTCTGCTAGAAGGGTGCTCGTCCCGCCACCCGGGACAGCATCCGTTAAACCACGTGCAATGACAGTGCTGTGCCGGGGGAAGGAAGGGATTGACCCGGCTGATACTGAAAAGTTTCAGATCTCCTCACCTGCACCTTACCTGCATCCCCGCAGATTCATGTTGGAGACCTACATCAGTAGCATCTGATAGTAAGGGCAGGTGATAAAATAGCTGAGGGTTTTTTCTGGGTCTCAAATGTTGACTGATTGCCACAGACTCTTGCTGCTGTTTTCTGTCCGCAACATGGTTATAGATAAACAGTTGTGATTAAAACATTTGTTTGTACTGATGCCAAATGTCAGAGCAGAAATATTTGTAACCCTGCTGAGAGACAGAGGTGCCCTGAGAGAGACCGTGGGTCTGTTGGTGTTGGGTCATCTCCCAGATGGGACTGGTGAACTCGTGGCAGCTGTCAAAGGAGCTAGCGGGGGACGAGCTGTAGTGGCCTGAGATATTGGGGCATTTGTGAGGATGCTTTTGCTTTGCCAAAAATCTTCTTCAGGGAAGGAAGGGCGAGACAAGCAGGATGGGGTTATGCATTGCTGCAGCGAGTACTGGGGCCCTCTGCTGAAATTTGGTATCAGAGCTATTGACCGGGAAGCCCGTAGAGCTGGGTCTCCCGTTTAAAGCACTGAGATGACAAGAAAAATGTCTTGTTTTAGATTTTTTAAAAAAGTGATTCTCCATCACCCATCTCTTGTAGCTACGCTGTGAAGCCAGACTCTCAGGTTTACTATCAGGAATGGGTCAGAGGGATGGAGAAACCTATTTAATTAATATAGGAATTTTCTTTCTAACACATACGTGAATTTTTGAAAATTAGTTTACTTTTTTTTGTGTGTGTGAAAATCTGAGAATGAAATTAGGGGACCAGAATCTATTCTGTGTTTGTATTTGACCTGGTATGGCGGGTTGGCCGTGGCCGGCTGCCTGACACCCACCCAGCTGCTCCCAGTCCCCTTCCTCAGTAGGATGGGGGAGAAAATAGGAGGAAGAAGCTGGGGGGTGGAGACAAGGGCAGGAGATCACTCGCTGGTAAGTTTTACAGCCTGTAAAATCGCAGAAGCCAAAATTTTGCTCGGAGGTGCTGTTTGCATCTGCCTCTGGTCTCTGGTGAGACAGATTTGGACTTTGCGGGGCAAAAAAGCTATCACCAAATAATCACAGAGCAACTCAAAACCTGTGGTTGTTCCTGGATGATGCTCAGCTGCAAGTCCAGCATCTGTGACCATCTTCCTGATTTTTTAGCGTGAATATTTTGTATTTTCAAGGCCTAGTGGGTTCTTCTAATTAGGATAACAAATGGTTCATGGGACTCAGGTGTTTTATCTTACATTTGCTTGCTAAGCTCTCTTCCCATGCACACGGCAGGAATCCCGTGGCACCACTGTGGCTTGGAGCCATGCAAGGGCCAGTGCTTTGCCAACACATTCCCCGTTTCCACCACTATTCTGGGTCACACTTGTGGTCCATAGCCCACGTGCCCCTAGTTTTCCTTCTCGCTTGGGGTGATGCTAACCGCAGGTCTGCGTCTGCTGTATCCCAGCTGCTGGATGGGTTTTTAAGAGAACACCTGTCTGTGGGGTGTGTGGTTTTTGTAGGCATCCTGAGTTTGGGGGGAAGATGTGAAAACCTACAGTTCTGCCTCCTTTCTTGTCGACAGCCCCCTGTGATGACAATGTGACACGGCAAGAGGTGCTCCCGCTATGGCCACGCGGAAGGAGCCGAACGCCCTGGACGTGCCTGGCCACTGCTGCTCCCCGTTGTGCAAAGTAAGGTCTGGGCTGAAGGGTGTGGGGGTCGTTAACTTTTACTGGGGAGAGCTCCGTGTTGTGCTGATAGTAACCTGGCCTGGGAGGAGAGTCTCTTACACTGGGTCTTGCTGGGAAAGGAGCATGAACCTAAAGCCTCTGCAATTGATGCCTGCACCCCTGTGGGTTTGGGACTTGTGATGCAAAGTGATTTTCGCTAGCGTCAAATGCTGGATCAAGGAGAAAAGTGTATACTTAATGGAAAATGTCCTCTTAGCCCAAGTTGAGAGGTATCGCCGCGTTCTGTATGAGTAGATAGCCAACAGAGAGGGACAGGTCCCATTCTCTATGCTATAAAGTACAAGCTCTTTGTTACGGTTTTACTGCTTGTATAGAAAACGTGTACTATCATGAAAAGGCACCGACTGGGACTCTGCCATTAAAACCTTCTTGGGATGGTGCCTATCAGTGCACAGAAACCAACTGTCTGCCAGAGGTTAATTGCTTTTCACCAGGACGAAGGATTGGCTTTGTTTTTATCCTACATAGCGGGTGTTTTAGAGGTAAACTGGCGAATGAGCTCTATGATCTGTGAGGAGCTGACAGCGAATTTAGGAAAGTTGTGTCTATATAGTACAATAAAATAGGTTATATTTTCCTTCATTAAAGTAATTGTAACTGCCTTGTCACTTAAGCGAATTGCTGGTTATGCAGACATCCTTTAATTGATATGGAACTGCTTATTCTCAAGAGAAAAGATTTGAATTGAACAACTGCCAGTACTTTAAAATTATCCCTTGACTTCTGAAATTTTAAACCAGCTTGCGCTCTATATTTTACTAATTTTTCAGTGTCATTTCTTTTAACTTTTTTATTAATTAGCATTGCAGATTTAGTAGAGTATCAGAAATCTGCATTTGTGCTCATTTCAGTTTGCTGGAGTCAAGAGGTGTTTTATGAAAGGAAACCAATGCTTCACTCCTGGTTAGGAAAGGCAGCTCACTGACCATAGGTTCATCACTGTAACACCACTGCTCTTCTGTTGCCTTATAAACTGAGTTTGCTGATAGGCTTCTGTGTGCATATATGTGTGTGTGTATGGTCTGCTTTACACGTGTATGACCTGCAATAATAACTTAACTACCAACGCACTAGAAAAAGGGGTTGCTTGATGCAGCAGTTCTCAGCTCAATGGAAAAAAAGTTACATTGAGTCAGAAAACCAGAATGGTTATTGCTTTCCTTTGCAGAGATGTAAAATGAGTTGTCACTCATTTTACTGGGGAGAGAGAAGCTGCTGTGGTAAATACCCAGGACAGGAGAAAGAAGGGGAAAGAAGAAAGAGATGAGTTGGAATGGATTACACTTGTATTTCATTTTTAGTGTCTAAGGGAAGAGCAAAGTGAGTGGGCTTGCATGCAAAGTGCCCAGGGATGTGAGCAGGCTGGATCTGTGTTGGAAAACCACAGTGTGCTGTAAAATAACTTGAATTAATTCATTGTAATTTGCACTCATGCACAACCCAGCACCTTGCGTGGACAGGAATGCATTGTATTCCGCGCTGGCTGCCTACTGTTAACTTGACTTTGCTTTAACCATGCGCTTCTTTGGCTGGGATCGATGGGTAACGGCAGCTGGCAATGTGGGTGGACGTGGGCTTATGCCTGCACCCCCCAGAGCTATCACTGATCCAGACACATGTCATCGTGGCTGGGGACTCTTCTCTGGGCAGGGGGAGATGCCTGTAATCATCCACAAAGATTTTATCACAGCAGCAACTTCACTTTCTCTGCTGGGGAATGAAAGCTTTTAGGGAAAGAGTTCCCTGGTTTATCCCTCAGCCCTACAGCAAAAGGGACTTCCAGTTAGTCCCCACACTTCTTTTGGGGATGCCTGCGGCACAAGGGAGACAGTGCTGTGAGAAAGGTGCCCCTTTGCTATACCTGTGGCACGTGGAGCAGTCAGGTACACTGCTATGGGGAAGGAATTCGTCATGGGACAGTATTTGAGGTTTCAAATTGCTGTTAAACATTATAAAATACCAGAGGATAGGTTCCTCTCTCCTTGTCTCACTTCACCTCCAGCCAGCAGGGGAGGCCTAGACACAAACCGTGCTCCTCGTTCTCCTGGTAAGTCCTGACCCTTGGGCTGTGCTGCCTTTACTGCCCTCTCATGTGCATTGGGCTTTTTTCTCTCTTGAAACACCACATGAGAAAGCACTAAAGAACACAGAATTTTTAGCGGCTTCCTCAGCTGCACAGAGTAGCTCTGCTGTGCAGTGAGGGAGCTAGAGGTTAAGTTTTGTGTTGGTGTGACTCCTGGGAGCTCTTCCCTCATTTCCCCACGTATGTGAGGATTTGGGTAGAGAGGTCCTTTGCAGTGTAGCTCATGCAGCCCATAGCTTTTGGAACTATCGGTTAACTAAAGATGGAGAAATTCGGTTTGCCTACAATTTAATGAAGCTTGGCATCACTAAGAGGTTTTTTTTTTAAAAATCAACAGCCAGGCTTCCTAAATAGTGGGACTTTATCATAAGCCATGGGTTTTGGGCTTGTGTTTATCTGCTTTCTGGTTTGCATCTCTTGGTTTTGTTGAGGTCATGTTCTCTGCATCCCTCTAATGCTGAAAACAAGCAACTACTTTAAAGAAATAAAAGCAAACACAGCTGCCTAACACCCAGATGTGGGGAGCTGAGACACAGCGCATCTCCATCTGCCCGCCCAGGAGTCTCTGTTCCCGTGTGAACCAGTAGACAATGCTCCTCCTATGCTGGATTTGCTTCCTTCCCCTCTCTTCTCTCATCGTGGCCTCAGTCCTTAGTTGTGTAGTACATGGCTTACAGAAATACTGCCTTGTCTTTGGACGCCACTGAGATTTGAGTCTTGAAAGCCATAGCCCCGCGTAATGTCATTTGACCCTCAAATGCTCCGCTCAGTGAATGGTGCTAAAATCTTTCCAAAGGGACTTTATTAAAAAGCAACTTGCCCTCTCCCTGGAGCAATTCCACGAAAACCAGGAAGAATCCCTTGTTAGCCTTTGTGCCTAAAACAGGGCTGGCTATTGCGGCAACTCTCTTGAGAGGCAGAGAACAAAGTATGTTGCCGGAGGGCTGGAGAGGGACGTTCTGCTTTCCTTGGGCCAGAGGTGGTCATACTCTCCCTGACCGCTCTTGCCGGGTCCGGTGGTCTCACACAGTCCCTAGCTTCAAGCCCTGCCAACGTTTGGGCGCAGGTAAAACCCGCGGTATTGGTGGTTAGCTCGGCGAGATGCACGCAGCCTGTCCGGGCCTTTTTTATCTGGTGCCTGGCTCCATGTTTTCCGGGGGAAGCACTCAGCTTTTGGAAACATCCTCTGGTGTGCTGTACCAGGAGCATAAAAACCACTTTATAAGCGCATGCCCCTCAGTTTGCACGTGGAGTGGCCTTTCCTGAGCATGGAATGAGATCCCCTTGAGGCATTCATAGCTAACCTTGTTTCTTAACAGGGAAACATGAGATAAAACGTGGTGGCTGGCTATGTGGTAGTGCCTGCTCGCCGTGCCTCCCGGCAAGGTGAAATTGCATAATGCATTTAACCTTGTTTGGCTGAATTGCTTATCGAATCGATATCTCTGCTGCTTTTAGATTTTCTTAGTAGCTACTGCACCAAGCTCAGTGCAAATGCTCAGCGATTGTTCTGTGCAAGCACACAGTTTCCTACCCTGGAATGGGAGCTTCAAAGGCTCCTTAAAAATTCCCTTGTTAGTCAGGGGTGCTGTCGTGAACTGGAAACTTACTGTTTCTTAAAAACTTACTGTGGTGTTTTCTGTTGCTTTGCTTTAAGCGTTGTGACAGGAAAATGCAGTGTGGATAAAAGTGGATTGATCATTCTTCAGACACTTAGAGCAACAAACTCAACTAAAACTTCATTGTTTCCTTACAAAAGTAGAAAGCATCTAGCAACTGGGTACCTCAAAACTATGTGATGGACACGATTGAAAACAAAATCCCCTCACTGTATAGGAGCCGAATCTGAACACAGACTTGTATAGAGCAGTAAACATTTAGTGAAGAAATAGGCAAAGCAGAAAAAAAAAAAATGCACCCAGGAGAACCGATGCACTGAATTACTTCAGTCGGTTGAAGCACTTCAGTACAGTTAAACCTGGACAATAAGATTAGAGTACTATCAAAATAGCTTCAAGTTGTCAGGTGTCACATTCAGCCTCCGGTAATTTGTCTTCAAGGATGGTGGCTTTCAAAATAGCCTGCTGGATGCCTGGCAGCCTACATTAGGTGCTGGTAATTAATTGGCTGCTGAATTGATCTCTTCCAGTAAAGCAGAAGGCAAAACCCAGGGCTGGATGGGAAGGAGGTACGAGAGGCTCGCGGGGGCGGCTCTCTCCTTCTGCGGAGATGCAGAGCCGGTCAGTTGTGCTGGGCAGCCTGTGCACAGCTCTTCCTGGGCTCCCCCAAAATAACACCTTCGTGCCCGCTGCCAGCCTGGCGATGCAAAGAGGGCTTGCAAATGGTTTGGGTGTCCATGGGGGTATTTAGCTGCCCTTCCAGCTCTCTGGTAGGAGGAAAGCTCATCCATCCCAGCAGTGGTTACAGCATCAGATCTGATCATGCGCTCTTACTTAGCCTTGTGAGGAGCGGTTTAAAGATACTAAATATTTCAACACTGCAGCTGTTTTGCCTTGGATGGACTGCTACTTTTTCCTCTAATGGCTTTTAGGTTGTAGAGTTCATTTTTTTCCTGAATGTCATGCTCAGCAACTGAAGACAAACCAAATTATTTGCAATATTTGTTTAACCATCCCTTAATTCTTTTGACTTTGTCACGTGAACCACCCTCTGCTTAAGTGTATACTGTATTCTTTAATTTATTTGGGGATTTCTAATGTGTGTGGGTTTTGTTTTCATTGCACAGAACCAAGAGGGCTTCAGAGCAGTGATGTTTTGAACTTAATTGTTGCTTTTTGTACCATAAAGGAAACTCCAGTTAGTTGTTCCTCGTGAGTTTTGAGATATGCAGTAATACAGACGGTCAGTGGAGACAAAAGCCATCTTAATGATTTGTGTCATTTTCAATTCACTTCTAAATCACAATTTTGGCAGGTGAAGAAAACAAACTTGTCTTCCTCCTGCATGTTCTTAAGACAGGTGTTGTGTTAAAGAGAAGACCATTCTTATTCATAAGCACTTTGAATATTTTGGGCTTCCCGGAGTCTGAGCTGGCTGATTCAAATTCCTTGAGAGCTGAAGGGGATGGTTGGCGTGTGGCTGGTGGCATGGGGTGGATCTTGGTGTCCCAGTTAAGCTCAGGAGCCTCAGGGTTTGTCCTTGTTAATGGGAAGGGGTTTGGTGACGTATTTCCAATAGGAGAACCGTGCGCAGGGGTTTTCACCTTCTCCGGAATAACTTAGCCAACTTTAGCTGCCGTGTTTGATAGAGTCCGATTCAGGCTGGGGCGAGCATGGGAAAGAGCTGCTAAACCAGCCTGGACTGTTCAGAGAAAGGAGACCGAAAAAGAGCCAGGTCTGTCTTGCCTGGTGGAGCAAAAGCTGAGGACGTATATGGTTACTTTCCCCTGTATTTATAGAAAGCAAGTGCCAGAGAGCGAGGAGAGCAATTTCAGCTGAAAGATAAGGTTTAGCAGATGACAGATGGATCAAAAACAGGAGCGAGCCTGGGCTGGGAATTAAAGGTAGCTTCTAACCGGCAGAGGAGGAGGAGCATGGCTGGCCAGTGCGTTACATCTGAGCGATGGCTGCATCAGCCTGTGTAAGGGATTGGGTGACGTTGCCGGACGCTGTCGGGATGATGCCACTCAGCCCCACGTTTCTGTGCTGCCGGCGAGCTCCAACCGTGCCTGGTCGCAGGGCGATGCTGTGCGCTGGGGAACGCAGCCACGTTTGCTCATTAGTTTGCCAAACAGACGAGCAGGAGGTAATGCATGCAGGCCAGTGAAACAC
>JAAGAY010140230.1:0-20500 GCA_011801015.1 Ardeotis arabs
AGTCAATGTGTTGTGACTGATGATCATGCACCACTGACAGCTTCAGACACACAACAGCTCAAGTCAGTCCTCTAATTTAAATGAGCTTCTGCAGAGGAGAGGGGCTCCAAATGAATGAGTACAATCAGAAGAAGAATACTTGTTTTGGGATCACAGATGCTCAGTTCTTCATCTTTTAAAACATTTTTAATATTTCGGCCACATATACGGTACAAATAGTCTCTTGTTCAATGGGGCTTTTCTACTAATTTTTGCCATCATCACTGAACTTCAAGTAATAATAATAGCAATCTGCTTCCCTCATTTTGTTCTTCCCTGCTGCATCAATGCAAATCTCTGCTCTTTTAATCAATATCCACCCCAGCCCAGCTTTCACTATCACAATTGCTTCCAGAGGAAGACCGTTTCTGCTGAAAGACTGTAAGGCTATCCCTGCTTTATGTAAAGCCAGTGACAAATGTGTAATTATATAGGATTGTAGGAATGAGTGAAAGTGAGTAAGGTGAAAAATTTGTAACTTTTTCAGAAAAGTCTTTCAGGTCAATAATTAGATAACAATCTTTTGCCTATGTCTATTGCTGGTTTTAGCTATGGTAAAAACTAGAAAGGAAATTACCTTACAAGGAGAATCTTACATTTTATTCTGATTTACACTAAGATTTCCTGCATTTCTTTACCAGTGTCATAGTTCAGCCCCGATCGGGACCAGACTACGCAGTCTCTCTCTCACTTCCCCCACCCCCTGAGAGAATAAGGGGAGATAATATAAGAAAAATAGCTCGAGGTTTGAGATAAGGACAGGGATAAATCCTTAAAGTTACTGTTACGGGCAAAAACAGACTCAACTTGGGGAAAACTATTCATTTATTACTAAAACTAGCAGGATAATGAGACAGAGAATGAGATAACCTCCTCCCACCCCTCCCTCTTTCCGAGCGTAACATTATCTCTACTACCTTCCCGCCCCGAGTGGCACAGGGGGGAAGAGGGAATGGCGGTTGCGGTCAGTTCATTACATGATGTTGTACGCTGCTGCTTCATACTTGGGGGAAGAACTCCTCACATTCCTCCCCTGCTCCAGTGTGGGGTCCCACCCATACACCACAGTCCTTCACGAAACTGCTCCGGCGTGGGTCATCTCTTCCACGGAGTGTAGTCTCTCCAGAACGGCTGCCCCAGCGGGCCCTCCACGGGCCACAGCCGCCTTCAGGCATCCACCTCCCCCGGTGTGGGGTCCTTCACAGTCTCCAAGTGGATCTCTGCTCCTCCGTGGACCTCCATGGGCTGCAGGGGGACAACCTGCTCCACCATGGTTGTCACCACAGACTGCAGGGGAATCTTGGCCAGGAGACGCATTACTCCTCCCCCTCCTTCTGAACTGACCTTGGCATCTGCAGTTGTTTCTCTCACACGAAAAGTTCTTCACAACAGGCTGGCAGATGCCTCTCAGAATCTCTTCACATCATCCATCTCATCTCCTCTCCATTTCTTGCAGCCGGGCCGGGCTGAGTTGGGCCCAGTCGGCCACCTGGCGAGAGGCCAGAGGGTGAGGCCTGCAAGGCCCACGAGGCCTGCACCTCCCCTTCTGCGCCTCTGCCCCCGCTCAGCTTCTTCACATCTTCTCTTCTCTTTTTTTTTTCTGTTTTCCCCTTCTTAAATACATTATCGCAGAGGCGTTATCAGGGAACATTCTGCTACCAATTGTCTCAGCCTTGGCCAGCAGCAGGTCCGCCCTAGGCCTGGCCAAGTCCACTGAACAAAAGGGAGCAACTTCTAGCAGTTTCCTACAGAAGCTTCCACCTTAGGCCCCCCCTCACGAAACAAAACCACAACAACCAGCTACTGGAAGTGGGAGGTTAGTGAGGAAAATTGTGAGAATGAGGAAAAATAGTGGATTGATGTCAAATGTCTACTCCAACTCGTGTGTTCATCAATACCAAACACAGAAACCAGGGCCAGAGACAAGACCTAATTGATCTATCAGAATCTGAGACAAAAAAACTTGTGTCACTGGGGAGGGCAATGAGCCACCCTGCCTGGCGAATACTAGCTACATTGGCTCTTTGATAAACATCTTGAACTGGACATTTCTATCCCAGTTGGGCCGAGAACAGTTTATGTAGATTTTCTTGTTGATACAAGCACTCAAATGTCTGCAATAACTAAAGAAACTGATGAGGATCTAGACATAAAACCCAGTCACCGCAAAGTGAAGGGTGATGGAATCACTGAAGGAGTTGTAAAAGAATGCCCAACAACAAAAATAACACTATGACTTCCGGGGGAGAAAAAACTAACCTGTACTGAAATATTAGTTGTTGCTGCCAATACTAACATATTAAGCTTTGCTTTGCTATATGGCAGGTCATGGAAACTACCTGATGGTTCCTTATGGAGTTTTGCAGGACAGGGCGATAGAGATCAAGTACAGGTTGGCTCTGATTTTGTAAACCTGAACTTGTTAGAAGTGTCCATTCCTTTGCCCCCCATCTAGAATGACAAATACAAAACAATATCCTCTGCCAGCTGCAGCACAGACAGGAATTGACAGGATGGTGAAGGACTTAGAGGAGTGAAATATTATTACTCTTATTCACTGCCCATATAGTTATCCTATCTGGCCAATTAAAAAAAAAATGAACAGGCAATGGAAACTCACCATCGATTACAGACAATTGAATGCCAATGCTACACCTTTAAAGGCAACCATACCAAACATTGCAGAATTAGGGACTCAACTTCAAGAGAAAATACACCAAATCAGTACTTGGTGGATAATAACCTCATTTTAATTAACCCTGTCAGTTGTATCCACAATCGACCATATTTCTTTCTTTTCTCTTTTACAGGAATTTTGAATGAACTGCATGTGGATAAGTGGATATGCCTGTGTAAACCTCAAGTGTGAGTGATCTGAAAACTTAAATTCTAAAAAATGTTTAAGCTTTCAGATTATCTACATTTGAAAATTGTGATATTAGATTATCGGTTAAATTTGACCTCCATACAAAATCCTTATAAAGTCATATGTAACAAAATCTACAGAAAACACTGAGGAGAATTCAAAATAAATATTACCACTCCTAATACCAAACCATACATCATAATTAACCCAAAAATTTCTGAAATTGGACCATATGTAATCAGAAATACAGGTCAACAACAAATGCTATTCAATACATTGTAGTCTCTCAAATTGATTGAATTACTCATACAAAATCCCATTTCAGGAATCCAGCCACCTTGCTCACGATTTCTAAGAACTTCTTAGGAGGAGTGGACAACCTGGCTACTGAAACTGATCCCAAGGCAAACAAAAAGAGACCTAACTGGCATCCTGGGAACAGGATTGGGAATTCTAAATAGCATTGATTCTGAAGTATTGATGAACAAACTAGCCACCACAACCAGTGATCTGAACAAACTAAAACATCCTTTACGATCTTCCTTATTAGCTTTAGGAACCAACCAATGGCTTTTAACAAATACATTACCAAAATGGGAAAGAATAAATGAAAAAGGCCACAAAGTGATCATAGATAAACTTGATGTAGTCCAAAATAATGTTTCCCTGGCTCTTAGTTGTAGCCAAGCTCAATTGTAGATACAATCAATAACAGCCACAATTATAAGAGAAGGTGAAGAAGGCACCTTACCCACGGAAATTAGAAAGGTAATTTGGGGCAATGCAACTGACTTCAAAAAGAAATTCCAATCCTGGTGGTATCTAGTAAATTTTACTTATGACTCCACCACTAACACGGCCACAGCCTTTGTGCTAACCATATAAATGCTTCCATATACACAATATACCCAACCATTTCATAGGGATTGAATCACAACAGAACTATACTCTGTCCCTTGGAGCATAGAGTATGGGCCTGAAAAAAAATAATAATAAATGACAAACTGTTACATTTGTCTTGATACTGAAAAAAAAAATATTTGTCATTTTGAAATTCATCCTGATGAAAATTCCGAAACAATACTTGTATATATTGGCAAAGGTTATGTGTGTCTGAGAACTTTGTGTGATTCCATATTCATTGACAATGTTATTGTAGATATCAAAAATTACCCAAACTTTTGGGTTTGTAATTTCATTGAAATCATAGGCTATGATTTTACTTACTCAGCACCTGTCACTTCCTATCAATTATTGCAATCTAACTATGCTCTGATTCAAGGCCTACTGCCTACTTCTTTTGAAATAAACCTTACCTTAACAAAGAAGTTATTACAACATGAGGACTTAAAACAATTGTTGGAACATGCCTGGAAGAATGGACAGAGAACTCTGATTGCCGTTCATCATGATATAAAAGAAATACACCACGTCTTAGAAAGAATGAAGAAGGATGGACAACATAATTGGTGGGACATTCTTTTTGGGATGCTCACCCACTACAATGGGCATTCTTAACAAATTACTTCACCTTCTTGTTGTTCTTCTAATACTGATTTTAATATGTTTGTTTTGTTAATAATACTGTATGCAAAAATCTGGAAAATTATGAAAAGATTAACCTTGTTGCTATCTATATCTAACGTGCATAATACACTTGAGGTTCCGCATGATATAGACTCCCAAATCTCTTTACGATCATGACAATCCTTTTGTGATCACATAATGTAGAGTTATTTTTTAGAAAATGTAAAGAGCTTCACAAAATCTTCATTTCTACTCCTAGAGAAAATTCCTTTTTTTTTTTTTTTAAAGCCTAAAAGTTCCTCAGCTGATAAGTGGTTTATTAAAGCTCTGGGTTATGCTATCTCAGAAAAAGAGATTCAGAGAGTATAAAAAAATAGCAAAAAAAAAAATTATTACTGCAATATTATGATATAGGCTACTTAAATAAAAGATGAACTACATGTCATCTTTTATAACCTGAAATTATTAAGAACAAATATTAAATGGAACAACCACATTTTGTATCCAGTACAACTTACTGAATATAAAAGAATACAATGGATGTAAGCTTTTGCTTATTCAGATACTCTCAAACTTTATTTTGGCATATTAAGAAATAAAAAGCAAGAGTGATATTTTTGGAGTAATTCTCTGAAAAAAAAGAGCATGTTTACTGTGAACAGAACGACATTGTTTGCTGATTTCTGTAATGCTGCTTTTGCTTGAGAAAGAAGCAAACATAAAAGGAAAGTGGAATTGTGTTTTGGTTCAGAGAAGTGGATTAGTGATCTGTGTAAATATGATGCAGTGTTTGTTTAAAGGATTTCTGATCTATAAACACATGAGGCTAAATCCTAGTCCTATTGAGGGCAATGGCACAATTCTCCATTGAGTTTAGTAGAACCAAAGATTGGTTCAGCACGTTTTAATACAGTAAATTTTCTCACTCCAAAAGAAAAGTTGACTGGAATGACTGTTTCCACAACCCACCTCTTCTATATCCCAAAACTATTAATGCAAAGTGTGTGTGTGAGCTCCCCATGAAAACACTATGTAGGCTTTTCCTCTGAAGAAACAAATAACCCAAGTCTGAATCCACAGTATTTCCCTGCAACATTTACTGAGGAGATTAGTATCATCCTATCAGTAATGGAGGCACACCCTTTCTGATCTTTTTTCCTAAACAGAATCAGCTGGTGACACATATTGACTTTTTTAAAGACCAGGCAGCAAAGTTACATCTTCCACTGAAATACATTTTTTCCACTATTATTTGCTTATTTTCTTATATAATTTTCTATTCAGTAGAGAAAGAAAGAGAGAAACAAAGAAACATACAAAGAGCCCTTATTTTATTATCTGAGAGGTCCATTCTTGACCACTTTCTTTAACTACAAATAATATAAAATGATTCTTTGTCCTTGGCAAATTTTGTTCTGTCACAGGATTCTTAGAACATTTCAGTTTTCATAATGCCCTTTTATTCCTATTCAGTGGGTTTTTTTTTTAATTATTTAGTCCCACTAAGTAATTCATGGCTTTACTTCTTCTCCAGTAACTACTGGCATTGCTTTTCGATCTTCTGTGATGGACTTTCTCAAAAGTCCAGATAAATGTCAGCTTATGCTCCTTTATCTCTGTTGTCTGCCAATCTGTTATCAAATGCAGCAGCACAGTCCACAGTCATGTCACTCACTGTGTTTTACAACACTGGCTTGCAATCCCTTAACATACATTCTTCCACACCATATCGATGAGGTCCATGAATTTTGTGAGGAAATAGAAATTGGTACACTTTATGGAGCTAGAGCAACACAGTAGTCCAGATTTGTTATGTTTAGGTTAATATAAATAGTCTTTCTTTATATAAGTTCATGGTGATTTAGGTTTTCTAACTATTGGTGAAGTTGAGTCTTTAGCCAAAACTATATTCTACAAGTTTTAAAGAATTAATTGCAGTTCTAGGAACATATAGTGTAGTATATTTTAGTAAACAGTTACTCAAAATCCTGACTTCTCATAATTAGACATGGTCATTTATAAAGTTACCACCTGTTTCCACAAGGTAAACCATACAAATTCTCAGAGATTTTTGCATTAATATGTAGCAAAACTGATAAAGTTAGCTGCATTTAAAAAACCAATTTGTCACTTGTAATAGACCTCTAGATTCAAATTGTAATAGATAACATACCTCAAAATATAGTAACAGAGACAAGAACAGACTACAAACCTAGTTGCTGTTCCAAACATATACTGCCAACAGTTAGAGAGACATGATCTCAGTTGTTATCCTGGTCTTTGCTGGAGGCCTCAGTCCGTTCATTAGTGTTATCTTCCATATCTTGAATTAATGAATGTTCTGTCAAGAAAGCATAACACTGAAGTATATCTCACATAGTTTAGCCTTGGAAGAGAAAAAGATGTGGGTTTTTTTATGGTAATATTTTGAAAGTATTCCACAAAATGAAACTCCAATATATAGAATTTTGCAATTTAAATACCTTAGTTACAGTATTAGTTGTATAAAAATCACATTAGTTACATAATTAGTTCCATTAAATTAACCCATATTGTGTGAGGAACAAATTTGTCCCAAAATTACATCCTGAATTCATACTGAAATTACTCCCGAAATTACCCGAATTACTGAATCTGGCAGATTCAGGTAGGCAATGGAATTCTGATATTCACACAAAAACATCTCAGGATCTCTTTTTGGCCAAGACTGACTGGAACCTTAAAGAAAAGGTCCCTAGCAGACATTTTAATGCATAGCTTCACGGACAATTACTCAGCAGCATTCACTTATGTGTGTCACCAGGTCTTACATAAGTTCAGGCATGTAGATATTTGGAAGTATTTAGAAGCACTCTGGAACATATGTTATGAAGCACCAAGGAGAATTAACTTCAGAAGAGGATGGAGAATGGAAAGGGAAAGAAGTGCAGCATTATGGACACAAGAAATATTTCACAGGGAATGTTGACTACAGAAAAAGTATTTTAGGCCCACTGACCATGAAGAGCAGTCAGAAGAAGCAGCTACTCACAAATAAAAAGGGGATATAAAAATCAAGAGCCTAAAAGGGGTACCCAAAGTCCCCATTCCTAAAATGGGAGCCCTGGGTACCCAAGCAAACCTGGGAGCACAAGGAATAGAAGAATAAGGCTTGTGGCAAATTTTAGACATGAGAATTACTCATTCAATTCAATATGTTCAGAAGTAGAAAACAAAAGTGGTGTGAAGGACACCGATTCATAAATAGCAGTGGGAGGAAAAGGCAGTTGTGGGGGCAGGGTAGGTCCTGGGAAAACAAGCACCCCTCGGAACTTCATTACTGGACCAATGGCAGCACCTTGTGTGGCTGAACCTTAGCAGCAATTGCCTTAAATTCCTTGATTCAGATCTTTTTTTTTTTTTCTTTCTCACTTTCAAGCTGTGTTTTATTGTTCAACATTTTTCCACAGTATGGGTAATGATTAATGCTACTTTGAGCAGAGATATATGGCATACATGCCCTACATGGGATCCACAGAGGCATTTGGCACTGCTGTGTGGAAAATGGTTCTACCCTATGGACCCTGGGGAGCATGGAGGTTGCTGTACCTCTCTGCAGGCACAGTCTGGCTTAGGGGACAGCAGATGTTGAGGGAACAAAGAGGGAGAAGAGTCTAGGTACTCCCTAGAGATGTGGATTACCCTCCTGTCTGGATTCATGGAGGCCACACAGTAGTAAAATGACTTTTCCTCCATACCTTTAACAAACTGAAAAACCCACCACCACCACCACTCATTTCCTTGTGCCTTTAACAGGGCTGAGCAGAACTGACTCCATCTGGTTGAAATGAAATATATCAGTAATGGGAACAAATGGCACAACCAAGAGATATTTTTAAAAGACTGCACAAGACCGTGAGGCATCTTGCTGCAAAGATCAGTTCCTCCTCCTAGCTCTATCTTTACTTTCTAAAGAACTAGAAACCACAAAGGTTAGTAGTGGGAGCAAAGATCAACCTTGGTGGAGAGATTTTCAAAGTTATGAAGGATGCTTTTTTGCCCAGTTTCTATAAACAGGAGCCATTTCTGTGTCTTTCAAAATCTTCCCTAGTATGATGTAAGACCATGTTCAGAGAGTCAGACTTTTTGACCATATCTCATATGCTAACGGAAAAAAATTAAGAAACATTTCAAGAACATGCTATGACATAGATATAGGAAATTGTAACAAGAGTTTCATTAGAATACTTGGCTCCAAAGTAGCTATTGTAATAGGTTTTAACCTATTACACAACTCAACTCAGACTTTTGCATAGAAGAGGTCATTATTGCATTAGCAAAATGATGTGGGAAGGTTCAAGTGTGAAGGATTCAATGTTACACAGTTATTCACATTCTGAAGAAAAATCTAAGTGACCTTTTTGATCATTAGAACACTTTGGTAAGAACAGAAAACAGTAGCTTCTAGACTCCAGCAAGTTAAAAGGTTGAAGAAAGAAATTGGAAATATCCAAATGTGCTGTCATATCTCTTAGCAAAAAAAAAATAAACAAGGCGTATTTTAAAATCTTTCAGTTATTCAGGACTGAAAAAAAAATGGGAATGCTCTTCAAAAACAGGATAAAGATTTAGTTTGTGAAAGCATTACTATATGAAAGTATGTGCTTCTGGGGCTTCTGACAAAAAAAAAAGATCTTGCTGAATATCTTTACTTTGACAAGAGAAATTGTGACCATTAGTGTGAGGGATAGGTTTGTGCTAAAGATAAAAGATAAGAAACCTGTTCACAAAATATCGCAAGAGCTAAAAGCACCTTTTACTATAAATAGTTTAATACTGCAGATTTTTCTTGCCATCAAAAAAAGATTTGCAAAGCTTAGTTGTAGCAACACCATCCGGAGTTTAAATTCACACAGATCAAATCAAACAGAATTAGAAAACGGCTAAGCACGATGATAAAGTGACTGTAAGGCATGCTGGTAGAAAAACACTTTTCTAATAACGAGAAGGATGCCCTAGGTGAAAACACACTAGGCAAATTATTGGCAACAATACACTTCAGGCGTATAAAAAAATTCCTCTGTCACATCTTCTGCTGCTAAATTAGTGTAACAACTATATAGTCACTGATCCTTGCTTTTCTTTGCAAACTATAACTTACTACCATCTCTGATGTTAAAAAAAAAAGTCTCTTTGTGGGACTACATTCACCCATTAAATAAAAATTAACTGATACAGTTTACACAGGAGGTTAACTGTATGGGTCTGTCAAACCAACATCCAGCAAGCTACTAACAGTCAGATTGCAGTCCTTAGAAGCATGGGAATATTATGACTTGCTGTTTGGTTCCAGCTGTGTGTCAGATCGTGCTTTTAACTTACTTTTTATAGATTCCAGAGAGAGAAGGATTGGATACAGCTCCATAAGTGGAAGTGTTCCCATGCAAGAAAATAAGTAGGTATGGCACTTCCTTATTTTCATGATGGGTTGTATAAAGTAGTTCAAAAGAGACTTTTGGGGATCTTTATCTGCTTCCGATCCTTCCAAGGTTGTTTATATTGTAGATGAAGAGGTAAAGATTATTGAAATTACTACTCTTCTATCTCAGCCATCTATAAATATCCAGTGTGCCATTATTTAAGAGCAAGTACAAGATTCATCAGCTTCATACAGTGTCCGGTCCCACCTGAGCTCTGGCATCACCAGCTGACGGAGTGAATATGACCTGTAGCGCTTCTGAACTCGGGAGTGTTGGTAACTGTAGTTTGGTGCTAAATTTTTTTAGGGAACGGAGTAGGCGAGTGTTCACCGGGAAGTACTCTGTCAAGTACACTATAGCTGAACCTCAACTGTCTCAGCTGTAGCAATCCTCCTGTAGGCAGGAGGATTACACAGGTCAGCAGGGTGTGCTTGCAAATGGCATCTTTTGACTGCAGATGAGAAAGCAGTTACTATTAGGATACTTATTTCTGTTTCTAAATAAGACAGAGGCCTTAAGGATTATTTCTGATTTTTATCTAGGCGCTGCTCAAAATAAAATGCATTAATACAACATCTAGTTTTCCTTGTACCCAGGCCCTCCAACTTTAAACTAGATAATGTGACCAACAGGCTACAGAAGCATGTTCACCCCGTTGTGAGCTTAGTACTCCCAGCTGCATAAGAGCTTAGCTATAACAGCAGCCCTGGAGAGCATTTATCCCTCCTCACAGCTGTAAAGCTAATAGAAAGGGTACTGCAGTGAGGCAGGAAAAAGCATGATTTAACCCCCTCGCATACACCAGGGACAGGACAAAGGTTTACCTCTGGTCAGTGGTTTGAAAGACATGTAGTATCACACTGTCATATTTTTAAAGAAAATAATAAAATAGCTTTGTCCATTACATCCAAAGCAAATTTGCAAGTGACAGTCTTCAAGTAAGCTTCTGAGCTATAATTCACAACTGTGTGAAGGCAGTTCCCCTTCAGCCCCAAATCAGTCTCCAGAGACAGGGAGATAACTAGTGTAGCCTAGTGTTTAGCACTTCCCGTGGGCTAACCCTATACAGCTCCTACTTACTTACAGAGTTAGGTAAATTATTCTTCTGAAAAACTTAACTTTCATTGCAGGACATATACAGGGTCCCGGTGTTTGAGACTGGGTGCTGAATTACAGCCCAGGCTTTTTTTTTGCTTTGTGCTTCAAAGAGATGTTGTGCATCATCTCATTGTAAGAATCTGTGTCGTGCCTTGTTTCTAATACTCAAATCCTCAAAAGCATTTCCTTGTTTTACAATACATTGTTTTTCTTATTTTACATTTCATGTTGGAATTTGCAATTATTTTCTTGCAAAACTTTTGGCATTCAGTTTCTTTTCCTGGGAAAATTAACACAGAAAACTAGACCACTGGGGGAAAAAAAATCACACAGACTATGCCCTTTTAGAGGCAATTTCGTTTATGACAGTCACCAGACCCTCTGTAAAATTCCATCCATCTCTACACTCTCCAGATAATGTAAGTGTGATGACTTCTTCTCAGCACATAACACCCTCAACTTCTCTTTAATTTAAAGCTTCTCATTATCTTATGAAGGGCAATGATCTATATCTAAATTTTTGTTCTGCTTAAACTCAGCTTCTGTATGTATGTCTTCCTGCACATCACGGTGAGGTAGAGAGGCCTGGTAAAGGAGATTTATAGTCCTCACACATGTATTTGTTGAGGAATAATTATATGAGCTAGAATCCTCTTCAGGCTACACAGCTCCCTGTTTTCAGTCAAGAACATTTTCCAGTATGTACTTAATGCACAGCTTCGTTTTGTTATGCACGCTCTCTCTGATTCTCAGGTGGAGCTTAACTGTTTCAAAGTGTACAGAGCTGGCCTCCTTAACTGCAGCTCGTTCTTTACCCTGCTATTCGGCATACAAGATCTCCTTACTTAATCAGACAATAAGTAAGCTTCTGTTTATTTCCCATTCCCATCAAATATACTTAAAATGTTATTTTGGTATAGGTATCCAATATAGCTTGTGAGGCTGAATAGTAAGTACATGTTGCTGCTGTGCATGCAAATTAACATATCCCTACATTTCTCCACAGGTAGAAAAAAAATTACTTAAAATAAGGAACTATCTAGACTGAACTTTGAATTATCCTATCTATATTCTTGTTCGCAGTCAATCACCAGCAGCTTCTGTTGTTGCAGCTGTGCTCACAGAAAGATCAAAGTCCATTACAGTACCCTTGTCCCTCTCACCCAGAAGAAGGCAGGATGCTGATCAGCAGCAAACACACCAAACACGTGTGCCCCCAAGCCTGCCTGTCCTAAGTATCTTCCACTGATTAATATTGTCTCTAAGGAAATTCTGTAAGATGGACTATTTATGATCTCTTTTCCTTGTTGATTTCATTAAAAACAACAATTTGCTTGTTATTTGACTTACACTGAGTGAAAGCACATCATAGACTGTGGATGAGATGGGGTTATTTTTCCAATAGTAAGAGCTGATGATTGATATTCATGCTGTGTAATTAATCTCCTAAATCACATGTTTCTTTTCCCCATCAGATGATTATTAAACCTATATACAGCTTTCAAAATGGCTTTGTAAAGTCTTCCTATGTGAATGTGTGTCTGAGTGAATATTTGTATGCAGGCTATTCACATCACAAATATTCACATTTTTTTTCTTAAACAAAAGAAATATCCTCTCAGAGATTTTGAATTAATATTTCTGAACACATTTTTTTCCAATGTTTTCCCACCTTCAATTCAGATGAACACTGGAACTAATAACACGACTAATACAAGGTAACTACTTCTATATTTTTCTCCTGCAAAGATCTTCATAGGCAAACACATATACAAATATACACATAACTACAGTAAGTAATTTATTACAAAATCTTCCTTGATATCCAGTTTCTTTTCTTCCTTATCTCTTTACAAGCCTTACACATTATATCTGTTGTTTATTAGAGCAATTTTAGTATGGATTGAATGAGAAGTCTAGCAGTAAACAGGAAGCTATGAACATACTGCTGTAAAATGAGAATTGTCTATTGATAAATCAAAGCATTATGCATCTGACCATAACCCAAGGGAACCACTGAAGCAAGCTGCCTCAGCTAATTCAGTGAATTAGTGATGTTTACTGGTTTGCAAAAGCCATCAAAAAAAAAGAACACCCAGCATTTTTTCTCTCTCTCTTTTTTTTTTTTTTTTTTTTTTTTTTAATCCTTCCCTGGTTCAGCACATTTGAAATTAAATACAGGAGGAAAATATTCCTTGTCATATTTTAAATTCTGTTACTCTCTTTTGCTGCTTGCTTGCACCCATAGATATAGAGCATACATGAGTAAGGATTCTATCCGGATCTCCTTTTAGGTCAAATGCATCTTGTTCTCTTTCCCCACCTCCCAAATTTACGCGTTCAGTCCCAGGGGTGACAGAAGTTAAAAGGAAACCTCTGAGACTCCGAAGTAGGTACCGCTTAAGACCAGTAGAGGGAGATCCAGTCCTCCCAATTAAGTCCTACTTTAGTGGTGTCCTAGACACTCCCGGAAATTCTATTTCCCCCCCTTCCCACTCAAGGATACATTTTAGTAGCTCTGAGCTCCAAAGGACAATGAAAAGTCCAGTACTGCTTATCTGGCTCTTGCCTACTGGGGTCTGAGCTTTAGGCACACAGAATAAGATTCTCTCCCACAACCTAGAAGAGGACCCTGAATTGCAGCCAGCAGCTGAGGCCAAAAACTTGAAATGGTCACGGTCGCTGCTTCTCCTCCTGAACATTGCTGCCTGCAATGCTGTATTCATGGGCAAGAAGGTGGTCAGGGAGATTTCAGATTAAATGGGAATATGCTTAGCCAATTCAGGATCTTATAGGGTAAGAGAGCCAAAATAACTATTCTGGGATCTATGTTGGAGTGTAGAGTCTGTCTGATCTTGTCTCGTTAAGCAGAGGAAAAAAAAAAACAAAACCTTTACATGTTAACTGCTATTATTGTGTGATCCCCTAGTTCCTCAAACAGTTCAGTCCCACAAAGGATAAAACTGTAGAAATATTGGTGGGTGCCCTGTAGAAATATTACCAGCTGTAATAAAAACCTTAAAAACTCATGCCTATGGAAGAGTAACTAGAATAACTAAACACCTGACAATTAACTTACTACATGCCTGTGCTCAGTAGCACACTTGTCCTGCAGGTGATGTCAAAAACTTTTTGGTTGCACAGCATTTCTCCCTTTCTGTAATACTTCTGGTGGAAACTCCTTGCCAGTAGGAGCTATAAGGTTCATGTTAATACTAATACAACAGTTTCATCATTATTGCTACCTGCTTTGGCAAGTCAAAACCGTTTCTTACTCTGTTTGCACAGAACTAGTTCAGTTTTGTTCCTGTCAGTGTATTCACTTCTGCTTATATAAGAAGAGATCTTATTTAAGCTGGCCCTGAAGTAGAACTCAGTAAAGAGGTATAAGAGATTATGATGCAGTCATAAATACTAAAATACACTTTAAATGAGCCTTTAGTTGGGGTCCAAGGGAGCAAAACTTCAAAGTTGGTACATCTGTTCATCAAGCAGCACGAGTGGTCAGCTAGGGATCAGGGTTGAGGTATAGGCCCTATTATACAGTAAAGTCACAGAGCAGATTCCAGATCAAGATTTCCCTCTCTCTTACATAATTTCTCTATGTAGCTTTTCCCTCTTCTTCTCTCTCTCATCTCTCAGTAATTACTGCTGTTATCTTTGTTTAAAGTGCTTAGCTCACTGCGTTGGCTACAAGTTTCAGCACTTCAAAATGCTTCTGCAGTAGCAATGAAAGTGCTCAATTACCAAGTTTAGATGGGAAGAAGAGGAAGAGAGGAAAGATGAGTTTATAAGGAATTTATTATACTTAATGTTATACAGACATCTAACACTGGACAGAGAGAGAGCCGTGCTCTATGAAGGCAGTACAAAGAAAATAAACAGATCAATTTTATTCAAGAATTAATAGAACAGGACCAGCTCTCAGATGTGATGAAGATTCGTATTTCTTCTCTTTCTCTCATGGATACAGTTAGCCTAAAAAATGAGAATAAAAAGTCCATTATTGCCCACTGGTGGTGGTATTCAGACATGCCAGCTAACAGCAGAAAATCAGTATTTTCTAGGTTGTTATTGAACTATTTTGATAAAATGAAGAAAGAATGCTGCTACTAAGCAACTTGGCCTAGGGTTCAGGCTAACATCACACAATTTATGGCTATGATTTTTTAATAATGAATCAGTTGTCTTAATATGTCTGCAGAGTCATGCATGATGGGAATATTATCTCCAGAGACCACAAGGTCCATTAGTCTAATAGGAACAAGCAGAAAGAAAATACAGACATTAAAGCTAGATCTAGCTTCTGGAAAAAAAAAAAATATTGCATTTGTTCATGTTTCAGCTCCTGAAACAACAGTTATTAATACAATCTCAGGACAAAAACACTCCTATATGCAGATTTCCCTTCTGCCAATACCAGAGAGAGGTTATAGGGATATTGCTTTTTCACAATCAACCATATTTTTCTGCATATATATATATATATATCATAATCTTTTTATAGTATGTGTAGTTCTGGTAAATTCCTGAAAGTCATCTATTTTTAAAGCTTCAGAAACTTCATAATCTATACACCAGAGTTACAGATTATATTTAAGTACAGACTAAATCTTTGCAGCACTGTATTTATTAAAGCTATGTTCAGAAACCCATTTCTCTTTTGTAACAAATCTTACCAAAAATAAATCAAGATTATGAAGACACTGCAGATTCAACAGTCACAAACAGCGAACTGTGAAACTACCTGATAAATCCACTGCTTATAGGACTTAGATATTGTAATACAAAATGAGTTTCATTGTTTTACCTGTCAGCATTATAATATGATAATTTATCTGATGTTTTTACAAATTTTGTTTATTTGACTTTCAGTAAGGTTCAACCTACTAGGTGATTTAGGAGCTTTTAAAAACATGAAATTGTGTCTACTGCTGAAACTCTGGGTTTGTATGTTAATACTCAAATATTTGAAATCCAGACTGTGTGCTGTTTGGCTCAAATAGTTGTTTGTTGAAGAGCTGTGAAATATGCAAACAAAAATGTACATATATAAGATTAAGTTATAGAAAATTACTAAATTAAAATTAATTATTACATTAATCTTGTCTTTCAAAAAAACCCCTTTTTTGTTAAAAGAAAATTACCATAGTTACAAAAAAAAATCAGTCATCCTCTTTAGTAATCATCATATTGAATATTTATCAGTTTTTAGTATTAGTTCTTCCTCTGAACATTTAATGTTGTCTGTTTCTGAAAGAAAATAATGATCTGTGATTTAACAACCCTTCATATTCCAGGGTATAGTTCTATGACATCACAGTAGGGGTTCTATTTAATTTTTAACATTTTTTAAATGTCAAGTACTGTAATCTTGACATGTAGCCTACCCATTTAACATAATGAGTCTCTCCAATGTTTAAGCAATACAAATAAATTCTCTGAAAAATCCTATTAAGAATTATGGAGTGCAATTTCTGTGAACTGAAATTATGGGGCACATGAGCAGAGCTCAGCACATGAAGGGCTTTTAGAAATAGCCCCTAAGGAAAGAAATTTCAGCATTCAGCTGCACTACTCAGAAAAGTCCCTTCTAAGCAAGCAAAATTGCAATTCTTTTCTTGTAAGGCTTAACAATGATATTGTGTTCCAAGTACAGACAATTTACACAGACAGCTTTAAAGTGAAAAGGCCATGGAAAAAATAAGGCCTGTCAAGTGAAGGTGAAGCAGCTGAGTAGAGAACTTGGTATTTCCAGAAGCAGCAAGAGTATCCTATTTTCCTTCTGGCCTTGGTCCACTTTGGAATGTTAGTGAACAAGCAGTGCTGCCATCACATAGCCCTTTGCTTTTATTCTCTTGGAGTGAGACAGAGAGGTATACGTGAGAGGAGGGGTGGGGAGGAGTGCAACTATTCTGGATTAAAAAGTTACAATTTTTCTCAGTCTCAGCAAAAGAAAGTAAAATAGAAAAAGAATGGCCCAAGAGCATTCAAATGAAAACTAAAGCTGGGCAGAAAGATCGTGCGTAAGCTCAATCATCCACCCAAAGAGCTGGGTAAAGAGTTGGGGCACCCATGATTAACCATTTTTTTCCAGTTGGGAATAAAGGGATTTAAGCAAACAGAACTTCACAGAGAGTCAGCGGAAACAAATGGCAGCTCAGAGAAAGCTAAATTAGGAAGTGTTTGGATTACCTTCCCCAAGATACTAGTCAGGGGTCCACTAGTCTTCCCAACTCTATCATCAGCTACCTCCTTACTGCCCCTCTTACTTCACTGTGGTTGCCATGGTGTCTCCATTCAAATCCTGGTCATTACAATGACCCTGCTCTGCTCACCTTCTCCAGTCACCCTTTATAGATTTTCAGGGAAGAATCAGTAGTAAACAAGATCCCTCCCCTAAACCTTTGTGGTAACAGGAACCCACTGCTGGCCAGTCTCCCTTTTTGTTCCCTCCTCACGTCTTCTGCAACATTCCCACCTCTGGCTGCTGCCTGGGCAGCCTAGCCAAGGGCATCAACAGAGCATACCAAGCGTGAGTAGGAACACTGTTTTGCATCTAAGAGGACCATAACAGAATATGAGAAAATTGACCTGGACTGTTACAAAGACGACCTGTAAACTGAACCCTGCAAAACTAACCAGTTACCACTTTCTCGTAAAACTTGTCAGCAGAGAGGTTTTATCCAGACAGCATTCTACATAAGTTTGCTCACCTGCAGTTTTCCAACAATCTGGGCTTTTCTTTACTCGGCAAGAAGTGTGAGTAGTGAGGTCTCCAAATATAAAATGATTTAACAGTTCTCTAATTATCAGCTTTCTTCTAGTCTCGTATGACTAGAAAGAATGTAGTACTGTTCCATTTATTTTAGTGTCACTCTGTGAGTGTACAGCAGTAAGAAATCTTCTCTCTTAACAAAAGAATTTTTCAGCATTTTATATTAATATTCACCATATATAATCTACCATAGTCCTCTACACTCATTACTTGTCTTAAATTCTCTACCACAGGTCGCTCTGTGTACGTGGGATTTTTAATGCAGGTATTATACATAATTAGAACAGATAAATAAGAATTGGTAATTAGGGGAACCTTAAGCAATTTTTCACCCTATCTGAACAAAATGACTAAACTGCAAGTGACAAGCTTGTAAATTAAAAATCTGAAAATATAAAAACTTTATTACAAGTGTGTCATTTGTGAATCATTTAAGTGGCATATAATTAGATATGAAGTCACTTTATTATGGTTTATTTGTTCCTGGCTCATAAAGACTTTTTATCATGAAAAGCTCCCTGACTGTGACATTTATTGTAAAGTGGCCATGAAAGGAAGTGTTGAAACTTTGCCACTAAAGACTTGTAAAACTACTTGAAAGAAATTACATAAACAAACTACCCTAGAAGATGCTTGCAGGAGTTATATCTGGAAGTGGTACAAACAATTAATTTCTGAAAATAAGCTTTCTGTCATTGGAAAGGATGTCTTGCTTTTATTCTTTTTGTTTTAGTTCATAACACAAATCATTTAATTTTTCCTTGGAAATGAAAGAGAACTAGGCTCAGTCAGTGCACTAATAACTAAGTGTATTGGGTTTACATGGCAAGGTTTTGTAGAGGTGAGGGGCTGCAAGAGTGGCCCCTGGGAGAATAGTCCGGGAGCTGCCCTCATGTTGGACACAATCAGTTCCAGTCAGCTCAAAAATGGACCCATTGGTGGCCAAAGCTGAGCCCATCAGTAATGCTGGTGGCACCTCTGTGATAACATATTTAAGAAAGTAAAAAACATGGCACAGCAACTGTGAGGGAGAAGAGTCAGCAAATGTGAGAAACAACTCTTCAGAAATCTAGGTCAGTGAAGAAGGAGGGGGAGCAAGTGTTCTAGGTGCTGGAGTAGAGATTCCTCTGCAGCCCAGGGAGAAGACCATGGTGAAACAGGTCATCCCGCTGCAGCTCATGGACGACCATGACGGTGCAGACATCCACACTGAATTCTGTGGAGGACCACACACCAGAGTAGGTGGATGTGCCTTGAAGGAAGCTGCAACCCATGGAGAGGAGCCCACACTGGAACAGGCTCCTGGCAAGACCTGGAGCCCATGGGGGACCACCCATGCTGGAGCAGTTTATTCCTGAAGAACTTTACCTCATGGGAGGGACCCCACACTGGAGCAGGGGAAGAGTGTGAGGAGGAAGAAGAGGCAGTGGTTATGTGTTATGAACTGCTCACAACCTCCATTCCCCATTCTTGATGCACTGCTTTAGGGGAAAGAGGTAGAAGGGTTGGAAATGAATGAATGAAGTTGAGCCTGGGAAGGCAGGAGAGAACAGTTTTTAGCTTTGTTTTGTTTCTCACTATCCTAATCTATTTTTAAATGTCAATAAAATAAATTAGTCTTCCCCAAGTCAAATGTTTTTCCTGTGACGATAATTGGTGAGTGATCTCCCTGTCCTTATCTCAACCCACAAGCTTTTTCATCGTCTTTTCTCTCCTTGTCATGCTGACAAGGAGGAGCAAGAGAGCGGTTGAGCAGCCTTGGCAGCCAGCCAAGGTTAGCCCATTACAGCAATGTAAAGTTTAGCCATATTAACCTCTAGATTAAGACTTCAGCATGAACTCATTCACCTCTTCTGATCTTTTCCACTTCAGTATGGTTCAATACACCTAATGAAACTGGCACTGCCTAAGATGAACTGGATTGCTCTTCAGATAAGCAGCCAGCAGAAACTCAGGCAGAATTGTAGGTTTGGAAAAAGGATTCTAGTTTTAGCCGCTCTTTCCAACTTCCCTCCTTTCCACTTCCTCTGTCCTCTCTGATGCCTTCCTCCATACTTTCCTCTCCATTCCCTAGCCCATTTCCAGGATAGAGGCAGTCATGTATCCCACCTCTGCCCGTGCCACCTCCCCTGTGCTTCTAGGTGCAGAAGGAGCTCTTAGTCACTCAGGCAAAAGAAAAAGAAAAAAACAGTAGGACAAATGAAAGCTTCATTAGGGCCAAGTTCAAGATGAGCCTTGCTAAATGAGTCTTCTTGAGCTTCCCTCCAGATGGAAGGTGTTGTTGGCTGGATGGCCGCACTCAGAGGGTGGTGGTCAATGGCTCAATGTCCAAGTGGAGACCGGTCACGAGTGGCGTCCCTCAGGGGTCCGTGTTGGGCCCGGCCCTGTTCAACATCTTTGTCGGCGACATGGACAGTGGGATAGAGTCCACCCTCAGCAAGTTCGATGATGACACCAAGCTGTGTGGTGCCGTCGACACGCTGGAGGGGAGGGATGCCATCCAGAGGGACCTGGACAGGCTGGAGAGGTGGGCCCGTGCCAACCTCATGCAGTTCAACCAGGCCAAGTGCAAGGTCCTGCACCTGGCTTGTGGCAATCCCAGGTACAAATACAGGCTGGGCGGAGAATGGATGGAGAGCAGCCCTGAGGAGAAGGACTTGGGAGTGCTGGTGGACGAGAAGCTCAACATGAGCCGGCAATGCGCCCTTGCGGCCCAGAAGGACAACCGCATCC
>JAAGAY010140232.1:0-14714 GCA_011801015.1 Ardeotis arabs
TGAGACCTGATAGTGGTCTTCCAGTACCTCAAGGGGGCCTACAAGAAAGACGGGGAGAGACTGTTCAGTAGGGCCTGTTGTGATAGGACGAGGGGTAATGGTTTTAAAATAGAGGGAGGTAGATTTAGATTGGATATTAGGAAAAAATTTTTTACAATGAGAGTTGTAGAACACTGGAACAGGTTACCCAGAGAGGTGGTGGAAGCCCCATCCCTGGAAACGTTCAAGGCCAGGCTGGATGAGGCTCTGAGCAACCTGATCTAGTCGGAGATGTCCCTGCTCCTTGCAGGGGGGTTGGACTAGATGACCTTTGAAGGTCCCTTCCAACTCTAACCATTCTATGATTCTATACCAAAGTGGCTTCTAGGAGATAGCTGCAAATTTACTTATGTTGCTAACAAAAACCCCCTGATTTCTGTATTGTGGTGAATTTAACAAGGAAATAAAATTAAGTTTTGTGTACCTTGGCAGTGTTTATCTTCTGCTTTGACGTACCTTGCCATTATTTGAGAATATTTTTCTCTAATGTATATTCTGAACATTTCAACTTAAATGTTTTTTTAAAAAATAAGTAACTTGCACCATTTTTATTTAGTGCTTTTGCTCAGAATTGAATGAAACAGCCAGATTTGTTAGTTTGTAGAAAGGAGAAGATAATTCTGCAGTTACTAAGCTTTCTACTTCTTTCTGAAGTCACCTACTTTATCCAAACTTGTGATTTTTTTTGAATTGGAGATTTTTCTCAACAATATGAGGGGTTTTTTTGGTTAACAAAAAAATTTTTATCATTCCAAAACCAGAAAAATCATCATCCTTTCAAGACTGCTTCTGAAAGACTCTGTGTGCATGTGTATATAGGGACATACTAGTTGACATTCATGCCTGCATGCATGGTTTTAATGGTAGAGATCCTGAGGGGAATGAGAACTTACTGTGGAAAGTGATTCTTAGAAATTTCTGGACATGTGGCTTACAACATTTGACATGTGTTTATTTTGCTTCCTCTACAAGCAGAAAGCCTTTGGCTTTGCTGAGTACTTTCATTAAGGCAGATGTGCCTTAAAACAGGTATGTCTCGTACTGACGTGTTCAACAGTGATGATACTGGTGTGGCCAAATCTGACATGCGGGAAGAACTGAGCTGATTAAATGAACAGATGCCATTCAGATGGTAAAAGACTGTTCTAAACGTGCTCTGGCAGTTTTCAAGAAGTGCTTGAAAAAGGAAATGAACATTTTTATTGAACAAGTAGTTATTCAGCTTTTAATGTAAATTGATATTATTCTACAATACAACTGCTGCTGCATCATCTGTCAGTAGATCTTTTGGGGGCCGGATCTTTTCAGGCTCAGTAGTGCTGCTAAAGTCAACGTGGCTGCTCTGTGCACACAAATAAAGGAGGAGATAAAAGAGGAGAAGGTGCCTGTGGCTGTTTTTTCAAGTGAAGCCCGATCACTTTCTCTTCTTTCCCTCCAAATTCTTGTCCTTATTGTACTGAAATTTACTTAAGAATTGGAAAAAGAAATATTTTCATCAAACTTTGAACTGTTGAATTCTTATGTAATTTTTACAGGATTTCACCAGACAGAGGTCCAAAAAAAAAAAAAAAAAAGAGAAATCTGTACATCCCTTAAGGCAAAAAATTACGACAATATGATTTCTTATTGGAAAAGAGAAGATCCATGTGCAACATTAGATTCATTCCACGAAGTGGCAAGTTTCATCTGGGAGTATCCTTTGCTCCACAGAGTCCACCTTTAAAAGGGGAAATGCTTTAAGAGATCTTCTAAAAGTCTTTTCCACTTTAGATTACTGTAGTCATGGATCAGTATTTGCAGATTAAAACAGCTTTTCCCATTTTCCGCAAACCCTATTTTAGATATTTCAAGCAGGGATAATTGTTTTGCAAGTCGGTATAATCCTAATGTGTAGAGGAAACTAAGGGTTTTGGATATACTTAAAATTGTCAGAAAATCTATTTTAGGTTAAAATAAGTGGATTGTTCCCCCCCACCCTTTGCTATTGACATGAAACTCCTCTTTTGCAGCCAAGTTTAAGTTGTTGTGGCATTTGAGGATGTGAATAACTGTTAATTTCCACTGAGTTATGCACACGCTTACAGCTCCAGAAGAGGATTCAGTGAAGTGTGGTGGATCAGACAGCACTTGGCTAGCTTCAAGTTTATGCTTGTGCTCAAATTCCAGTGGAATCAAGCGTGAGTCTAATCCGAAGTTCGGTAATTAAAGTACAGTTGAAAGACTGTGAGATGACAAGACTTGGGGGCAAGTCTTAAGTTCTTTGGGATTTCTTTTTGGTAAATTTGCAACTTGTACTGCTAAAGCCTTATTTTTCTCAAGTACATAACTAGCTTCATTTTTACCCTCTGTTAGTACCCTCTGCAAGCCCAGATAAGGGCCTTGTGCATGGAGTTGCTGAGCAGAGCTGAGTGAGTTTATGATTTTAATGGAAAGAGTGAAAAATCAAGCCAAGTCTAAGCTGATGCCAAGACAGACTTGGCAGGGAAGGAAGGGAATGGTTGATTATCAAATGGAAATTCAGAGAGATCTGAGACCTCATATGACCTAGGCACAAATGCCCCAGCATTACGTATGTGGGACAGTACAGTGTTAAATTTTAATGCAAATATCCCCGAGTGTCTATGTGCTTTTATTAATTGTATAATCAATGGAAAGAAGAAATTTAAGATTTTAGTCGGCACAACAGTAATGGCTTATATCATCAAGTATAAAAGTTTTACTATCACTTCTGTACAGTAGTTCGTGTTAGTATGACAACTGTTGTTGTTTGCAAGTCACAAGAGGTAATCTTAAGATCATGTCAGTAAAATTTTTATGCTATACATTCACCGTTGTGTTTGATATACAGTACACCAAAAATGTTTTACAGAAAAGTTTATTTGCTAACAGTTTAGAGGGTTTTACATTTTTATTGTAGATAGTTTTTATTTCCCTCATCTGTAAATTTACTCTTCAGTTATTTCATTGCTATATATAGAAGACAATTTAATACATCATATAAGAAGCCTGTAAGAATTACTTGTAGTAAGATTCGGTATCTAAACAAAGTGCTCCTAAGATTTAGTGCCTTGAAACTTTATAGGAAGTAAAAACATGTGCTTGGTAGCGGATGAAAGGTGATAATCCACCTTTTCCCATATGAAGAATATAAGATTTTTAAAACAAGTTCATGATTTATAATGTGATGTTGCCTGTCCTGCTCCAAAAGTCAGAATAATTCTGGAAGAGAAAAGCCTTATTTTTTGTGTCTTGAAAAAAAAAGTGAGGCATGGCTGTCTGGTCAGAATATTTGCATAATATCATTACTTTATTTATACCTGTGTGGGGTAAGCTTCATCTGAAATAGTTTGAACATCTAAGAGTATTTGGAAATATGATAGGTTTAATTGGTTTCTAAGAGTCTACGTGATCATAGAATAGTTAGGGTTGGAAGGAACCTTTAAAGGTCATCTAGTCCAACCCCTCTGCAAGGAGCAGGGACATCTCCAACCAGATCAGGTTGCTCAGAGCCGCGACCAATCTGGCCTTGAACAATTCCAGGGATGGGGCATCCATCACCTCTCTGGGCAACCTTTTCCAGTGCCTCACCACTCTCATTGTATAAAATATCAAGTCTGAATCTGCCTCCCTCTATTTTAAAACCATTACCCCTCGTCCTATCACAACAGGCCCTGCTAAAAAGTTTTCACCTTGTCTGTCTTATAAGCCCCCTTTAGGTACTGGAAGGCCCCTATAAGGTCTTCTCGAGTCTTCTCTTCTCCAGGCTGAACAGCCCCAACTCTCTCAGCCTGTCCTCACAGGAAAGGTGCTCTGGCCCTCTGATCATCTTTGTGGCCCTCCTCTGGACCTTCTCCAACTGGTCCATGTCCTTCCTATGTTGGGGGCTCCAGAGCTGGACACAGTACTCCAAGTGGGGTCTCACGAGAGCAGAGCAGAGGGGCAGAATCACCTCCCTCGACCTGCTGGCCATGCTTCTTTTGGTGCAGCCCAGGATGCGGTTGGCTTTCTGGACTGTAAGGGTGCGTTGCCGGCTTGTGTTGAGCTTCTCATCCACCATAACTCCCAAGTCCTTCTCCTCAGGGCTGCTCTCAATCCGTTCTCTGCCCAGCCTGTATTTGTGCCTCGGATTGCCATGACCCAGGTGCAGAACCTTGTGCTTGGCCTGGTTGAACTTTGAGGTTGGCAGGAGCCCACCTCTCCAGCCTGTCCAGGTCCCTCTGGATGGCATCCCTTCCCTCCAGTGTGTTGACTGCACCACACAGCTTGGTGTTGTTGGCAAACTTGCTGAGGGTGCAATCTATCCCACTGTCCATGTCGCCGACAGAGATGTTGAACAGGGCCGGGCCCAACACAGACCCCTGAGGACGCCACTCGTGACCGGTCTCCACTTGGACATCGAGCCATTGACCACAACTCTTTGAGTGCCAGTCCTTATCCTCTGAGTGGTCTGTCCGTCGAAGCCATGTCTCTTCAGTTTAGAGGCAAGGATGTCATGTCAAATGCTTTGCACAAGTCCACGTAGGTGACGGCAGTTGCTCTTCCCTTATCCACCAACATTGTAATTCCATCATAGAAGGCCATCAAATTTGTCAGGTATGTTTTGCCCTTAGTGAAGCCATGTTGGCTGTCACCAGTCACCTCCTTATTTTCCGTGTGCCTTAGCGTGGTTTCCAGGAGAATCTACTCCATGACCTTGCCAGGCACAGAGGTCGGACTGACCAGCTTGTAGTTTCTGGAGTTTCCTTATTTCCCTTTTTAAAAATGAGAGTTATGTTTCCCCTTTTCCAGTCTTTGGGAACCTCACCAGACTGCCATGACTTCTTGAATATGATAGCCTGCGGCTTGGCAACTTCAGCTGCCAGTTCTCTCAGGACCTGTGGATGCATCTCATTGGGTCCCATGGACTTGTGCACCTTCAGATTCTTAAATCTTCCTGAACCTGCTCTTCTGCTACAGTGGGCAGCTTTTCGTTCTCCCAGACCCTGCCTTTGCCTTCTGTGACTTGGGAGATGTGGCTAGAGCCCTCACTGGTGAAGACTGAGGCAAAACAGTTGCTGAGTACCTCAGCCTTCTCCGTGTCCCGGGTAACGAGGTCTTCCATTTCCTTTTGGAGAGGGCCTACATTCTCCCTGGTCTTCCTTTTATCCTCGACGTACCTAAAGAAGGTTTTCTGGTTGTCCTTGGCATCCCTGGCAAGATTCAATTTTATCAGGGCTTTAGCCTTCCTTACTTGATCCCTAGCTGCTTGGAGAACCTCTCTGTAATCTTACCAGGCTACCTGTCCTTGCTTCCACCCTCTGTAGGCTTTCCTTCTTGTTTCCCAGTTTGTCCAGAAGCTCCTTGTTCATCTATGTAGACTGCATGCATTTTTGCTCAACTTCCTCTTTATTGAAATACATCACTCCTGAGCGTGGGCTTTATTCCACTGCACTTTACCCAGCACATCCCTGAAGAGGCCAAAGTCTGCTCTCCTGAAGTCCAAGGTAGAGAGCTTGCTGCACACCCTCCTTGCTGCCCTGAGGATCTTGAACTCCACCATGTCATGGTCACTGCAGCCAATGCTGCCCTTGAGCTCCACATTCCCCACCAGCCCCTCCTTGTTGGTGAGAACAAGGTCCAGTATAACACCTCTCTTCGTTGGCTCCTTTATCACTTGCAGAAAAAAGTTATCATCCACGCATTCCTGTAACCTCCCGGATTGCTTGTGCCCTCCTGTGTTGTCCTTCCATCAGATATTGGGGTGGTTGAAGTGCCCCATGAGGACCAGGGCTTGTGACTGTGAGGCTGCTCCTATCCTGTAGAAGATGAATAGGACTTTCAGAAACTCACGTGACACAAAGCATGTAGGAAGTCTCACCTGAAATTACCTAATGGGGAAGTCACACATTCACTTCAGATCTGTATTTGGCTGGGCAATTAGTTTAAAAATATCAAGAGCATTGTCAGTTCTTGTATTTTCTTTGACTCTCAGCTTTCAGATAGGTTTCTTGAATTACTTATTTGCTGGAATTTAAGCCGGTTGATAATTAGTAAAGTCCAAAAGTTAAAAAAACTAGTATAGAGGTTACTCAGAGCAGGATTAGGTGTGATCTGGAACATATTCCTCCAACCTAAATACCCCTTAATTCCTGTTCAGTGTTTCCTTTTGACGGAGTAGATGTTACATACCTGTGAGTAACCGCTTTGCTCAGCGACAGAAGTGGAGGTGAGACCTGATGAGATTGCACCTCAGGACTGCAAAACTGACATTAGATCTGTAAGAACAGGGAGAAACAGAGATGTGATTTTTACTTTTTAAATTAGGTGGAGAGTTTCATTGGACTGTCAGATCTCTGGAGACAGTACATCTCCATTGTGCTAAGGCTGTGGTTAGCATGCTGTGTGCGATATCCCATCCTTTCTTTACATGATAATTGTATCCTATTTTTTCTAGACAGGGTATCCACAGTCTTTTCAGATGTGCTGTCTTGTGGGACTGGATGACACCTTACTGCTAATATGTTTGAACTGACTATCAGTGATTTCTACATTCCAGTAGTTTTTTGGGGGTTTTTTTGGGGTTTTTTTTTTTTTTCTGTCCCAAGTGAAGGCTCTGTCCTGAAAAGCATTAAATCCACAGTTCATGTTCAGGGCTACTCCAAAAAACATCCCTCTTGGAGACCTTTGCTTGGGTCTTACACTTATTAGAAGCAGAGCAACATGGTATGCCTTTATTCTGGGTGTCCTAGACTTGCCACTCAGAACAATGACTTCAAATGAAAGCTTTTTTGAAGAGGGAGGAGAGTTTTCATTTGTGTCCTTGTTTTAGTGCACTTGTTGCCTGACCATTTTGGGAACCTGCCTGATGAAGATGGATATATTGGAACCTCAGAATGATGGGGTGTTATAAGAAACAAGAATATGACCTGAGGAATTTGCTTTAACAGTCAAGAAGCAATCTGTGACTGCTTTTCTATAATTTATATATGCAATTTAAAAAAGAGACTATTCTACTTAATAGAACCGATAGAGGGGAGGAGAGAAAGGCATTGTTTTCTATTCTGAAAGTGTTTGTGATGAATACCCTTTATCTTATATTTGTTTTCCTGATGGAAAGATCAATGGGAAGTCTGCCAGGAGAAGGGGCAAATACACTGGAAAGCATATTGGAAATGCTTTTGATGGGGTGTTGATTGCATTTTTAGTTTCTGCTTACCAGGCTTGATTCAAGGAAGGGTTATGTGTGCTAACATCTGTATATTTCATCATCAGATCTGTCTTGGAGCTCTCTGTCCTGCAAAGTACATTAAAGAATCATGTGGGATTTTGCATGATGGGCATTTAAAAATTTCTTCTGTATTTGGTTTGTTTATTAAAAAAAAGAAGGTGATTTCAAACTGCTTTATAAGAGGGCCAGGCTATTTCTTTTCCAGTTAAGCTTAGTTTTCCTGCTGTCGTGTTCTTTCTGTAATTACTGAGTACTGCAGTGTTCTAAGATGCCCTTTGTTGACAGCTGATAGGTATATCAGACTCATTCAAACACCCTCTAAATGTTACTGCCCTCCACCTTTGCTTGTGACAGCATGGGTCTACTTGAAATGACCTTTTTCAGGGAAATAAATACCATATCCTATTCTTTATCTTACCTTGACCTTCTCCATCCTTATTGCTGAGTTGCTAAATTAGTAATTTTACTCCTAATGTAGTCGATTCTGTAATTGCATAGAAGTGCACCTTGAAACGTCCTATTCACTGGGAGGAGCACTCTATGGTGTGCAATGCAGTGAGAGGAATTCCACTTTCAGAATTGCATTTTTAGGTTTTTCTGTTGTCCTGCTTCAGATTTCTCTTCTGATGACTTTCTTTGTATGTCTTTGAAACACATTAAAACACATTGCCATGTACTATACATCTGACATCTTGCATGACTTTTTCATGGTTATGAGTATTTTTCAGTAGGTGCCAGCTGTTATTCAGGTGACAGATCATATAAACAACAATAACATCAAGTTTTTGCTAAATACACAGGATAGATAGCTGCTTTTGCCTGTGTTCACCTATATTACCTTCTTTTGCCGTGAAATAAAACAGTATTGACAGTGAAGCACCATTTCTGAATCACTGGGTTGTGCACATCAGACATAGCTAGTTAGGAACCATTGTTGCTATTTTATAGCGATGGAGAAAAGTGAAAGCTTTATGAATACATTTCAAGTATGTTCTTTGCACTTCTGATTGAGTCTGCTTAGGGGTGTTGGAGTGACAATAGATTAATACTTGTTGCTTTAAGAAAGGAGAAATATTTTATTTTCAAGTCTTTCAAGCAATAAAGTCACAAGTATCATGCAGGTCCATATTGTGCTTAATATTTAATCTTACTGTGGTTAAGAGTGCAGCCAAGATTAAATGGATGAAATGTAAGTAAAGAAAAGAAAAATGTTGGGATACGAGGAGGAGATGACCTTCCCATAGTTATTGTATGTTTCAGTGATATCAGCTGAAGTATTGAGTCTTGAATATTGTATTCAATTTCAGTCCTCTTATTCTCTAAAAAGAGAGGTCAAAGAGAAAGAAGTAGAAGTTACTCAGGAACCTAGGTGATGGAAAATTGCAGTTTGTGTGACTGCAGTTGGAAGAGTGGAGTAAAAATAGTATCATGTCAGCTGAATATGATTTCCACAGATGTTTCTGATGTCTTTCCATTAATTTCAGTGGGAGTTTGTATCTAGACCACCTAGAAGTCTTAAGCAAGAGTAGAATGAAATTATGAATGGAAAAGTGTAATCTAAATGGATTTTTCTGCCTATCCTATGTTATGGAACAAGATGAAGGAACTACAACCATAATACATTTTAAGTAAATCAGGTGCCATTGTTGCATCATACAATTAGCAGGTGGTGTCTGTTTGAATGACCACTGCAGTTTGTCTACTGTCATATTTTTCATAGAATCATAGAATAGTTTGGGTTGGAAGGGACCTTCAAAGGTCATCTAGTCCAACCCCCCTGCAAGGAGCAGGGACATCTCCAACTAGATCGGGTTGCTCAGAGCCCTGACCAACCTGGCGTTGAATGTTTCCAGGGATGGGGCATCCACTACCTCTCTGGGCAGCCTGTTCCAGTGTTTCACCACCCTTGCTGTAAAAAAAATCAAGTCTGAATCTGCCTCCCTCTGTTTTAAAACCATTTCCTCTTGTCCAATCACAACAGGCCCTGCTAAAAAGTTTCTGCCTGTCTTTCTTATAAGCACCCTTTAGGGCTTATAAGTACCAGTACCCTTTAGGTACTGAAAGGCCCCTATAAGGTCTCCCCGGAGCCTTCTCTTCTCCAGGCTGAACAACCCCAACTCTCTCAGCCTGTCCTCATAGGAGAGGTGCTCCAGCCCTCTGATCATCTTTGTGACCCTCCTCTGGACTCACTCCAACAGGTCTATGTCCTTCTTGTGTTGGGGCCTCCAGAACTGGATGCAGTACTCCAGGTGGAGTCTCACTAGAGCAGAGCAGAGCAGAGGGGCAGACTCACCTCCCTTGACCTAAAATAGAGGGAGGTAGATTTAGATTGGATATTGGGAAAAATTTTTTTACAATGTGAGTTGTAGAACAGTGGAACAGGTTGCCCAGAGAGGTGGTGGATGCCCCATCCCTGGAAACGTTCAAGGCCAGGCTGGATGAGGCTCTGAGCAACCTGATCTAGTTGGGGATGTCCCTGTTCCTTGCAGGGGGGTTGGACTAGATGACCTTTGAAGGTCCCTTCTAACTCTAACCATTCTATGATTCTATGACCTGCTGGCCACACTCCTCTTGATGCAGCCCAGGATGCGGTTGGCTTTCTGGGCTGCAAGTGCACATCGCTGGCTCATGTTGAGCTTCTTATCCACCAGCATGCCTAAGTCCTTCTCCTCAGGGCTGCTCTCGATCCATTCCCCACCCAGCCTGTATTTGTGCTTGGGATTGCCCTGACCCAAGTGCAGGACCTTGCACTTGGCCTGGTTGAACTTTGAGATTGGCATGGGCCCACCTCTCCAGCCTGTCCAGATCCCTCTGGATGGCATCCCTTCCCTCCAGTGTGTTGACTGCACCACACAGCTTGGTGTTGTTGGCAAACTTGCTGAGGGTGCACTCTATCCCACTGTCCATGTCGCCAACAAAGATACTGAACAGGGCCGGGCCCAACACGGACCCCTGAGGGACGCCACTCGTGACCGGTCTCCACTTGGACATCGAGCCATTGACCACAACTCTTTGAGTGAGGCCATCCAGCCAATTCCTTATCCTCTGAGTGGTCTGTGTGTCAAATCCATGTCTCTTCAGTTTTGAGACAAACATGTCATGCAGGACAATGTCAAATTGTTGTAATAGGCAAGGAACAATGTTGTGTTATGTTTTGTTTACTGATAGTGCACAGCTAACTGTCTGTCAGTGAGTACTCAAACTTTCTTTTTTAAAATTGCTGTGAATATTTGTAGTCTTGCCAGTTAATTTGAGAGAGGAATGCCAATGAGGGGAATAAAATATGGAAAATAATGCTATGTTTTATATAGCTCCTGCCATACTCTAGAATGGTAAAGCACTTACTAAATAGATCGATAAAATGTGACAGTCCCTATAAGCAAATGCATCACCTGCTAAGCTTTCAGCAATATAACTGGCATACAGCCATAAGCACCATTAAAACTGCTACTGAAAGAAAGACTTGGCTAGACCTCTAAAGGATAACTCCCCATTATGTGTTTCATTTAAAAAATTGTATTAATGATCACAGAAATTATAACATAACAAACCAAAACAAGACTGGAAAGACCTTGAGTTACTGACGAGTCTCTTCTTTGGTCCCCAAAGCAGGCTGAATTTTGTACCTATTTTTTTTTTTTTAACACAACTTTTTAGAAATCTACATGAAATAATAGAACTACAATGGGCTCTCCACAAGCACTGTCTTACAGTATGTCACTCTATTTGTAGAAAGACTTCTCCTAATAACTGATACAAGTTTTTCTAACTTTGGTTTCAGTAGGTGCATTGCTGCACTCTGGTCCTAGCCAGAGTACAGTGGAGACAAGGTTATTCCATATGGTGTGTAACTTTCTTTCAGATCCGATAGTGATGAAAATGCCTTTAAATTTTTTCCTTTCTAGTCTAAATAGTCCTAGTATATTTGATCTTTCTACATAGTTCCTCCTTTGAGACTTGTGGTAATTTCTCTTACTATCCTTGGACTCCTTCCAGTTGCTTAACATTTTTTATAAATGTTATGAATGTTATGCCAAAAATTTGACTCTTTTATTCCTTCTTCCTAAATAGGAGGACAGAACTACTTCTTATTTTATGGAGTATATACTCCTGTTTATATTCCTGTTTGAAGACTTCTTTTTTTTTTTTTTTTAATCACATTTTGAACTTATATTCTGCTGATGGTCTACTATAACCCCTGATCCTCTTCTGAAGAAGCTGCCATCTAACAGATGACTTGCTGTGCTGTAGGTCTGCAGCTGACTATCTGCTAAAGTACAGAAACTTGCACTTGCCTCTGCTGAGCTGTTCAGTTATTTTCCTGACCACTTCTTTAGTTTGACAGAACAATTTCGAGTTCCAGCCCTGTTATCCAGCATACCTGCAGCATCAGCTCTTGGTGAGCAGCAGAGTTAAGCATGCCCTGTGTTCAGTTATGTAGGTTGGTAATGAAAATACTCCCTGAAACTAGACCAACTTCAGATCCGTGCAAAAACCCACTCAGTACACCTTTTCATTTTTCATAGCAAGCTATTAACAATTTTGAGGGGTCATGTAATCAACAAATGTTGCCTTCATTCACTAGTAATCTCCTGTAGAAAATACCTGCTTATAAGAAAGGATATGTGAGGGAGTCATTTGCCTTTTCTCTGGTAATACAAGCTGGAAATCATAAAGGGGGAATCAGGAATCTCCTGGTTTCTGGCCTGTGCTATCTTTCCCCACTGTTTCTCAGTGGAATAGAATAAAAGTTGAAATTTTTAATGATCTGATGATGTGTAAGAAGTAGGACTAGTTATTGCCAAAAGCAAAGTAGGACTTTACTGTTGAGAAATATTCTCATGGCATACACAAAAAAAAAGGTAGGAGCAGTTGCACGTTAGCAACTACGTGTTTATCTACAGCTGGATGGTCAGATCAGGGTATTCTGTGGCTGGTTTAGTAGCTTTGATAGTCAGGCTTATGTTTTCTCAGGTTGAACTCCTCTAATTACTGGATGCTTGTAACAATGCAGATCACAGTTGCTAGAGAAGAGACAAATATGAAAGTATCTTTTCGAATATCAAAGAATAGTTTTTTGTGCTCAGAACTTACATTTCACATTCTTTACTGGTGTATACTTTGTGTCATTACGGATATGCTTTTATAGTTTATATGACATTTGTAACTATAGAAGGCAATATGTCATGAGCTAAATTGTATGTCGTGAAAGCATTGTGTGGCATACTGTAAAATACATAGAATTCAATGTTGCTGCTGTTGGTTTTTCTGTGGAGAGAGAGGGCCAAGCATAACAGCGTAACTATAGCTAGATGTAAAGTCATCAGTATTCTCACTGTAGTGTTTTACTGATGATGCCTTGTTTGCCTGTGGAATTCAAACAAACACTGATTAAGATGAATCCACGTCTGCTGATAATTACACTAATTGCCCACAGATTGGTAATAATAAACTTGGGATTTTTGAGAGAGATGGTAGAAGTTAGCGTGACAGATGTACTGACTGCACTAAATTTGGTGCTCGTGGAACTTAACCTCAATCAAGTGTGGATACTATTAGGATGGAGATTAACATGGTAATTATTCGAACAGGTGAATGCAGGATATTAATACAGAGATGTAATGTTACTTACAGAGATATTTTTGAGTGCACCTGGTGTGTCAGAAGGCCTTGTTCTAAAGTTCTTGATAAACAGATTTGAGTTGAGGCCTTAAACTGCCAGTTCCTACCATGTGAGATATATCTTGTGCAGGATTCAAGCATCAGAACTGTACATGATTTTATAGTTATTTTTATAAGGCTTACCTGGCAATGAGTCAGGTCCTACCCCTCTGCAAAGTGGTGAATTTCAGCCTTAATTGTGAGTATATGTCATCTTTGGGTACACCAGGAGATCTCTTTCTGTTGTTTATTTCTCAATTTACAGCAAACTTTGCAAAAGCGCATCAAAAAGTACAGCAGGTTACAAGACCACTGAAGTTTAGCTCTTTTTTTTTTTTTTTTCTGATGAACCATTTTGCTTTACCCACCCCACATGGTATCAAAATAAACAGTAGAGCAGATAAGTCATTTGAAAGTATAAAAAAGAGAGTAAAAGAGCTTTCCCTAGTTTGCTACTTTGTTGTGAGAAGAAGCTGGCTTTAAGACTTCAAAGAAAAACAAGTCTTATTGAGTGCTTTATAGTTATTTTAAATTCTTGTAGTGCTAAAGCAGTCTGAATGTGCACAACAGGTCTACGCTAGCAGTGATAATGCAAGAAACTGCCTTTCCTCTGATTCTGTCTTAATTAAATAGCATTAAGCTGGAAGCAAGAGGTTGTCATTTTTTATTATTTTTTATTCTTTCTGTCTGCCTGTATACAGTTTTTGATCTTTTCCTGTAATTATGAACAGAAGTGCTGATTGTAATGGTGTATTTTATACATGATTTTGCAATACTCTGTGATTGAAGGCCCCTTCACTGGATGCAATTCTTTAACTGATGTTGAAATGTTAACATGATGCCTTGATTGCTTTCTTTTCCTTTGAGCTGTGTTTCTTGGTAGCTCTGTAGTAAGATGTAAATGAGAATTGAAAAGACAGACTTCAGTTTCGTTCTGCTTGAATTCTGTTCTTCACATCTTTTGTAAATTTTACTCTGCAGTAAACTCACTCAACTTTTTTTTTCAAATAACTTGCCTTAAAAAAAGTTCATGTTTTTGTGGCATTGCTCTTCAGCTTTGTTGAACAAAATTTAAACGCTCCAATCTAATCTATTGATCCTTATTTAGCAAGACTCCTCTCTGTGGTGTCAAGGAACGAACTACGCACTGAAAGCAATCAGCAACTTCTTGAGTCAATCTAATTATTCTACTCTGCCTCGCGGGAGATGATGGAAAGAAGAATTGGAAAAGGAGAGTTTTCAGCCCAGATGACAATGTGTGTATTGGAATGGCACAAAATTAAATGTCGTAAAGATACAGGATAGCGGCTTTAACTTTAAGAATTAAAAAAAAATTCATCCTGGGACTTTTCATCCTTGGCTTAGTTACCTGATGGATTTTATGGAAATATTCCCCAACAAAGTTCAGTTGTTCTGCCATGTCTAAATAAATGTCAAAGGCAGCAATTGAGCAGCATTTTATGGTGGGGTGATAGAAAATATTTTGTATTTAAAAAAAAATCGCAAACAACAAACACCAACACCCCCTACCCCAAACAACAACCAAACAACAACCAATATGAAATAATTTAGACTGAATGATAAAGGATTTGGTAATTCAGGAAATTATTTTTAGCTCATATCTTATTCACTGAAATAATGTTTTTAACTTGATAAGAGTGGTTTTGGTTTTTTTTGTAGGCAGTGTATGGTGTTCAGTCTGGCTTAGGTGAGAACGGACTCAAAAACAGTCAAAAACAATCTTAGAAACGTCGGGGCTCTCAGGTTGCCCAGAGAGGTGGTGGATGCCCCATCCCTGGAAACATTC
>JAAGAY010140233.1:0-22677 GCA_011801015.1 Ardeotis arabs
AACAGGTGTCCTGTTTTTGCCAGCAGTGGTCTTAGACTGGCTGCCAACATGCAGTATTTGCCAGCATACCACAGATCTTACACTGGGCTATTTTAAGACTATATTCTGTAAAAGAACTGAGATGCTTTTAAAATACCTATCAGCATCTAGTGGAAACTGCACATGAGCAGAATATGCAAAGCTCTAAATCAGGGTTGGTATAGCCTTTGCTATTAGTTGCTTACTACTCCTTTTATAGGGCAAAACACAAGTATTTCCATCCTTTCGAACATCAGTCGGTCAAGCCATCCAGAGCAATGCTTTACCAGATGCTTCAGAGTACGGTGTAAAAGCCTATTAAATAATTATATGGTATAACTGCTTGGAGACATAATGCTCTGAATTCCTGACGTTTATTGTTTGGCTGGTATCCTGGAGCCTGAAGGTAGATACCTCCTATCCTATTTAATGAGAAAACATTCACGGTGACACTATCTGTATAACCGTTGAATCCTTCTCTCAGTCCTCCAGTGTGCTTCATTGTATCTCATAGTGCGTGTTTTATCTCATACAATGTGTTGGGAGGCATATCTCAAAAATAATCTCCGCCATTTCAGCTCTTCTGACTCGTGATCTTGCTTCATGTCTCATCCTTCTGTAACAATAGAAGGAAGTTGAGAGTGGCCAGATGGGAACTGGCTAATTGACGTATTTGGGGAAAAGGCTACCACCGTGAACATTCATAATATAGAGCTGACTGTAAAAGCCTTCTTTAGATCTTTAATGGGTTTCAGAAAATCACATTGTCTGAGGGGAAACTATTCATTTGTACAGGTGGCTGCAGGAAAAGCACTGAAAAAGCTAGGAAGCACATACATCTTCTGACTCTATGCATTCTGTTTTCTAGTAAAGGTATGAAGAGTTCTGTAGCCTTTTTAGCAATAACTCATTTCCACAGAAAATAAAGAACTTGTAAATATTGCAATTTTTTTTCCTACTAAGATATTTCAGCACAGAGTATAGGTTGCAATCAAGATATAAAAGGGATTATCAACAAGAACGGGTTTATTTCACAAGTTTAATATGTAATTATTTAATACGTGTTTCTAGAGCAGATCTTATCAGCTGTCTCTTGAACTGAGATTTTGCCATGACACATGGTGAAACTTTTATCAAACTGTTACTTTTCGTGTCACAGAATCATAGAATGGTTTGGTTTGGAAGGGACCTTTAAAGGTCATCTAGTCCAGCTCTCCTGCAGTGAGCAGGGGACATCTTCAAACTAGATCAGGTTGCTCAGAGCTCCATCCAACCTTGAATGTCCTCAGGGATGGGACATCCACCACCTCTCTGGGCAACCTGTTCCAGTGCTTCACCACCCTCATTGAAAAAAAAAAAAAAATTAAAAAAATTCCTTATGTCTTGTCTAAATCTACCCTCTTTTTGCTTAAAACCATTACCCATTGTCCTATTGCTCTAGGCCCTGCTAAAAAAGTTTGTCCCTATCTTTCTTGTAGGCCCCTTTTAAGTACAGAAAGGCCACAATAGGTCTCACCAGAGCCTTTTCTTCTCCAGACTGAACAGCCCCAACTCTCTCAGTCTTTCTTCGTAGGAGAGATGCTCCAGCCGTCTGATCATCTTTGTGGCCTCGTCTGGACCCACTCCAACAGGTCCATGTCTTTCCTGTGCTGAGGGCTCCAAAGCTGGATGCAGTACCCCAGGTGGGGTTTCGCCAGAGTGGAGTAGAGGGGGAGAATCACCTCCCTCGACCTGCTGGCCATGCTTCTTTTGATGCAGCCCAGGATACAATTGGCCTTCTGGGCTGTGAGTGCACATTGATGGCTCATGTCCAGCTTTTCATCCACTAGTACCCCCAAGTCCTTCTCGGCAGGGCTGCACTCGATCCCTTCGTCCCCTAGCCTGTATTGTTACTGGGAGTTGCCCTAAGCCAGGTGCGAGACATCGCATGTGGTCTTATTGAACCTCATGAAGTTTGCATGGGCTCCCTTCTTGAGCTTGTGCAGGTCCCTCTGGATGGCATCCCATCCTACAGGCACGTCAACCACACCACTCAGCTTGGTGTCATCTGCAAACTTGCTGAGGGTGCACTCAATCCCACTGTCAATGTCATTGATGAAGAGGTTAAACAGTACCAGTCCTGATACGGACTCTTGAGGGACACCACTTGTCACAGACATCCATTTGGACATTGGGCCTTTGACCACTACCCTCTGGATGCGACCATCCAACCAATTTCTCATTCATTGAACAGTCCACCCATCGAATCCATAGCTCTTCAGTTTAGAGAGAAGGATGTTGTTGAGGACTGTGTCAAAGACCTTACAGAAGTTCAGGTAGATGACATCTGTAGCTCTTCCCTTGCCCACTGATGGTAGTCACTCCATCGTAGAAGGCTACCAGGTTGGTCAGGCAGGACTTGCTCTTGTTGAAACCGTACTGGCTGTCTCGAACCACCTCCCTGTCCTCCATGTGCCTCAACATAGCTTCTAGGAGGATCTGTTCCATCTGTCCTCCCTGTCTTCTGTAATTCACACCACAGTGAGTAGAAATGAAGAGATAGGTCCTTGGTGGTGGAGGAAGGAAAAGAACTGTGAAGACTGGAATCTAGAACAGATTCAGTGAGACAAAACGTAACTTATTAATGAACCTTCTTTGTTATAATTACAGATTTTTCTAGTGAGATTGAAAGCTCTGAAGTATTGAACTTTTAATTCTGAACTTGCATCAGTGGGGCAAACTGGAGAATCTGTGTTTCAGCCCAGAGAACCTGAAAATGCAGTTTTTCTGTGTTTTAAGGAGTTTTTATAGGTCAGGCTTTCATGAATGTAATTAAGTGTTGGGTTTTTTTTCTAATCTAATTTCAGCCAAGCATTTATGTTGCAAAGTGTAATAATGCCAGAGGATTAGTCAAGCTGGGGTTAGCATTGCAATTTACAGGCATTAACTTCTTCAGTGCCAATGGCATCAGTAGGGAAAGGAGAAATGCCAATGTGTGCCTGGTGTGAGCTCACGTAATGCGATAGTATGTGCAGAGCTCTGTAGTGGTTCCTAAATGGCAGTGTGTTGCTCCACAGAGAACATTAAAGCTAAATCTGGAAAGAAACATCCTTCTGCTTATTTCTGACTCCTAGCTAGTTGATTTATTTGTTATAGATTTTTTTTTTTTTTACTATTCCCAGAATGGCTTCTCAGCATTTGAATAAGTCTTGTAATAGACCTTAGTTTCAAAAATGAAAAATAAACTGTTTATTCCTCTCTACCGAGCCCCATTGGTTGCCCGTGGAGGAGAAACTGGGCACATGCTTTAAGTTTTCAAGTAGCTCAAATAATAATTGCACCATGGATTATTGTTAGAATTACAATGACAGAAGCAAATTAAAAAGAATGCCATTGCCTTTTAGGAAGAAAAACAAGTTTAATTGGTAACATCCCAGACGTTCTGCCAGAGTCTTCCTCTCATCTTTTCCTAACTGGTTTTGATTAATGTAATTTTAACCATGATTTCTCTGTGTCACTTGGCTTCTAAGATTCTTTCTGCCACATTGCATTATTGTTCTCTGCTTGATGGAAATGTTTACAAGTGTCACTTTTAGAATACTGTTGCGGGAGTGCACTGTACTATTGCTGTTCCTTAGTGTTCTTTCTCACTAGCAAGCAGATAAACCAAAGTTTAAGAAAGGTAAGGTAAGGAGAGAAAAAGTTTCTTCTATGCGTCCTGCAGTGTCTCCACTATATTAGGGGCAAATATTTGCAGAGTACTGTGTGCACCCTATATTTGTTTTGATATAACCCATAGATCATCAATTTCAAGTAAAACCTTGTAACTGAGTAGCAAGTTACAGGAATGTGTTGGGAGTTTGCCCCATACAGGGAGGAATTCACCTCCATTTTTCAACTCCCCTCCACTAACTGCCTTTGTTCTGATCCTGCAGCCCACACTGATCTGTTCTAGGAGCCTAGTTCTTCTGATCCATCCTTCTCTGTCTCTTATTTCATGGAGGCTATCCTGAGATGTGGGTATCTAGTACATGGAAAACCAGTCTGTTCTGAAGTAGAATGGATTTTTGTAGTGCAGAGTATAGGCATGAAAATATGATGGTACCTAATACTACTTGTATGGAGATAAGAGAGTAAAGACTAGTGGTATTTTGGCATAGTGCGTTTTGATTTCTAGAGTTAGAAGGGTCTTAGGTGTGCTCTAGAAACAACAGTTCTCTCACTGTAACCTGTAGACTTTGTTTTGCCCCAACTCAGCTTCAGGAGCGTATAATCAGTAGGCTGTGACTAAAACAGAATTTTTACTTAGTCTTAATCCACCATAATGTCTTCAGCTCAGTTTAACTTGCTGTTGGGGAAATGTATAGCCTTGGTTCAGTGACTTCGTGTGTTGGAGATGCTGTCTCTATATGTATGGTGAGGAAAACCCAAATGCGTAACCCTCCAGCAGCTTGTGACAGATGTCTGTGTTCATCATATGCAACTTGCTGGGATTTTAGAGGAAAACCAAGTTTTTCTTTTAACTTCCAAAACTCCTGCCAAAGCTTAGGAGGGACATAGGCACAGAGGTGAGCTCTGCTAAGCTGGACGTCAGGTCTTGCAGTGCCTTTGGCTAGTCCACCAAAGACATTGGTCAGCATGTGACTCACTTTCCAGGTGTCCAATGCATAGAGAGTATGACTTCTTGGCACATTAGCTGGACAGTACTCCAGTGAATAAGGCCTCTCCCTGTGTCTTGTCCATGGTGGTGACCTTCATCCATGCAGTTCCCACTATATGACATCCTGACAACTTCAATGGGGTTTAACATATAACAAGTCTCTGGTAGGCCCGCATCGTATGATAGTGGTAACGAGAGAAGCTGAAACAGGTGATGGAGGAGATGTGCTTACTAAAAGCACTGAAAGCTTTGGCAGCGAGAAACAGTGCTTTGCAGGAGTTATCTGTCAGACAAAACAGTGCCCAGATGAGCTTGATTGCTGTGTGCTGAGGGAGCTCAAAGAGGTCTTTAGGTAGTGTGATGCTTACTGGAGCTACCACAAAGGCCAGAGGATTACAGCTGCTGCATCAGCCTCCAATGAGACTGTGCTGTGCTTTTTCTCCACAGCTGGTTACATTTTGAGGAGGGTCCAGATAGGGCTGAAGATTGCTGTTGTGCCTGCCTTTTTAGCTGCGCCATTAAATTAGAAGTGGTTCCTGGGGCTTTTTCTTGCTCTTGAGTGTCCAGCAGGAGCTGGGCTTCAAGCCTCTGAATGTTGGTTCTGAAATCTCTTGGACGAAGTATGCGTGTTTCTGTGTGTCCCGAGGCAACCAACTTCTTGTTTTGAAGCCTGCCTCGGCAGAGGGAAGGTCTGTGTTTCCAGTAATGAAAAGCGTCATAGCTCCAAATGAGTCCCTTGTGGAATTGGCATATGGGTGCAGAGTGGAGCTTGATTCAGACTCTTAAAAGAAATAATAAACCTTAAAAAAATTAAAATCCTCAGTCCCAACCATTTCAAACTCAAAATAAAGTACTGATTAACCGCAAGCTTGGTCATATATATTATAGAACTCTGTACAACAGCTGTAGCAGAACTTTTCTTAAGAGAGTAATTCCTTTGCCTCAGCCTAATTCCCTTACCAGTGGAGATTAACCTTCTGTGGACAGCGTATGCATTTCAGCATTACCTATGTTGGCAGCCTGTGAGGTAACATTAGCCCTTTACTAATCTGAGTTCACAGCTGAACCTATAGATCCAAACTTTTCTGAACTTGAGGGATGGGAGGAAAGGAATCACACGCAAATGCAATTTTTTCTGGCTTGTGGATACTACTAAAGGTTGCTGGGAACAAAATCTTGCCTTCATTTATGGAAACAATATTTATATTCAATTTTGGACCTGTTTCACTGTTGCGTAATTCCCCAGGTTTCTGTGGGGCTCCACCAGCTGTGAATTTGGCATGTTCTACCTTACAGCGTGGTGTTTTCTTCTGTACAGCTGAGAGCAGTTTGAGGAGGGCGTTAGAAAACTTGGGACATATGAGGTCTGTTCCCAGCAGCATGGTGGGAGTGTGTGCATATCGGGGCACTGCTCAGTGTCGGGGCATCTTCTCTGTCTGTAAAATTTCCCTGTATTACTTCAGCCAAGATCTGGAGAGGAGCAAGGTGGAATAGTAGGAATAGTTACTAGTATGATATGCTGAGACAGTTGCTTCGCTTTCTTGGGATCGTTGTATGGGTGGACAAGTAGATAGGTGTGTATGCATGAGCGGCACTGAACATGTATGAGTGTGGTGTAGCCTATTGCTGGATAGGTTTGTGTGGAGAAAGTGGCATTGCTGCATGGTTTTGTGCCCATGCCTCCAGCTTTTTACCATTCCTGTTCCCTACTATCATCTAGAACCTTCTCTAAGAGACTTTCTTCCATGTATTTCAGCACTACTCAGGACAATAGAGATCAGGCTCTGAGAAAGACCTACAATGAAAACTTTTTCAGCTCAGTGGGGATGTTTTTAGCTTTTTCCTCCCCATGTCTCTAAAAACAGAGAGCCAAAAACAACACTGAGTCACTCCGAGCTTGCTCTTCCCCAAAGCACAAGCATGTTCCTCACCCCACCCACATCCAGAGATGTATTGCTGCAAAGAGCTGTGAGAAGGGGTGTGGGCTGGATACTGAATCCGTTCCTGATGATCCTTGCATATGTGTTTTGTAGCAACGTGTTGCATGGTTCTTTTCAGCTGTGGCATGACATCTGTGCAGGTGCTCCACCATGCCTTACAGAGGGGATGGATGGAAAGGGAAGGAGTTGTAAAGATCTTGTGTCTAAATTGATGTAGCTCATTTTTCTGTGGACTGAGGAGTGTTCACATGAGCAGCCTGGCTGGCTGGGTGTTATGAGCAGCTGTGGTACATTCAGGGCCGTGTTACAGCTTCAGTGCCTCACTGAGTAGAACTGGACTGTTTGCTAAGAAGTTGCCTTCTCGTGAGTATGGGCTTAGAAGTAAATTGAAAGAAACCTTCATGTAACTGAAAGCAAAAGTTGTTGGTCATGGAAGTCTGAATGTTTTATGGACTACTTCTACCTCACTAAGAATACTTACAAACTGACAACAGGAACATAGTAGAAAAATTGCATTGTCCAGTTCATGTGTATGGCATGGGAATAGATGTGGGCTTGAAATGGGCCAAGGAGAAGGCTGGATCACACCCCAGCTGCCCTGCAGACAGCGTGGCCGAGGCACTCTACCAGGGGATGTTTACTGCTGAGGACAACCCTGCTTGTGCCTATCCCCGTGTATTCTGGGAATACTCCAGGCCCCTTGAAGTCTTGCAGATCCTATCAAGTGGAATCTTTGCCTGAGTGTTTTTAGTTTGATTCAGTATTCAGTGGCACATGGTTTATGAGCTGTGCTCTCTGATTTATGATCTGCATGACTGGCAGAGAAGCCAGGATCAGGCATTTGGCTATTGTGCAAACGAGGATGACACATAATATCCAAAGAAGAACACAGGAAAGATAAAATTACACAGATTGTTAAAATACTCTCCTCAACTGTGCTCATGTGGATGAGTAAAATAAGAATAAGGGTTGTTGGATTCTGTGTGGAGGTTGGTTTAACTCCATTTTTTCCTTCAATTTGTGCTTTGTTCAGCTCAGCCAGTAGTGCTGGACTCAGTAGTGTAATTTGCAATTCTGAATTTGGGTATTAACATAAAACTGTTCTTTTGGTTTCTACCAACTGATGTAATTGTTTTATACTTTCCTTTCCCAAGCTCCAAATAAAATTTGCTTTTCTGACACACCACAAAACTTGTGCTTCTGACTTACCGGATATTTTATTAGTTTCTTAATGTTTTCCTGAATATCTAGTTGAAGAATTGCCTTTTTCATTCAATACTTTTTTAAACCTCAGCAGTGGAGATTCAGCCATGAAGTACATGAGAAGAACTAAACTGAGGAGGGGAAGAATTACAGACTTGGGGTGTGTGCTGTCCTGTGGCAGTAGTACAAATTCAAAGTGATTTCACTGAAACTTCTGGTGTAATTGACAGTAGAATCCAACCTCTTTAATTTCATCGAAGTGAATAGCAAGCAGTTATTATCAATATTGTCCTGGACAGAGTTCAATCACATATGATCCATGTCTTTGCTGCTGAGCAGCGTGGCAGTCACTGTTCTTTGTTTAATCATTTGTTTGAATAATAACTTCCTCTTTCTTTATTTCTAAATAGTTATTTATGCTGAAGCAAAGTGCTCTTTTTTTTTTTTTTCTTTCTTCCCAATGCAATTACTCTGCTGTTAAAGTGAAGTGCTCTCCTGTAAATACCAGAATGTGCACCTGTGCACAAGTGAGAATCAACTTGGAGGTCTGTTTTCTGAGATGATGAGGGACGTAGGAAACAGTGATCCAGCTCTGGTGTAGTGACACCATTTCAAACTGTGGTCACCAGGAGCTCAAAACCAACAGTCTTTCTTCTGTGAAAGGTACGCTTTCATATTATACCCTGGTAGGGGGAAGGTCAGCACTCGAGAATGCTTTACAGGGCTGGAGGTAGGGAGACACAAGGACATAATACTGGTCTAGAAAGATGTTTAGAATGGTTGGTTGAAGAACTCATGAACTTGAGGGAGTGTCAAAAGAGTTAGTATATCCAAAGGTCCAAGGTGTAGGTAAGGATCTGAGATGTTCAGGCCCAGATTTTTGAAAGGCTACAGTTCACTTAAATTTAAAGAAAGGCTAAATACCTAAGTATCCTTGAGGTTGTAAAAAGACCTGGCACAATGCTCCCTAGAGCATGGGTGGAGTGGAAAATCAGTGCCCAGAGTGAGAGTGTTCTTGTGATGAGAAATATAGGAATGCAGGAAGTTGAGACAGAAGTAGGAGACCTGGGGCTGAGGGCACTAACTGCTAATCTGCAAGAAGCTACCTTGTATCTGCTATCAGTGCCTGCCACTCTAGGTGCCTTATGCCCTCCCTCAGCAGCCACCACTGTGGATTTCTAGGGCTGTTATGTAGGGAAAACAAATGCTTGGACCAGGAAGGCTTTAGCACGCCATTGCCTTGTTGTCCTTGCAATTACGCCTACATCTGGCTTCCTATCTCAAGATCACACAAACAACCCTTGTGGGACTGCCCTCAAGTTTCCCTGAGCACCAGGGAACCTCGCTGACTGAGAGACTCGCCCTTCATTTTCTTCCCCACCACACGTGAAAAACAAAAACAGTGCAAGTGAAGATGGTAGAATAGAGTCCACCCATAAAAATAAAGGTAAAAAACCTATATACTGCTTACTGTCTGTGCTAATGCGTGGTGTCACCAAGACGTATGATGTGGCCTGAATCAAACCGCAGAAATGCATGCAAGTTGGAAGAAAAAGTCTTTTTAATGTGAAAAAATTCTGTTATATGAAGGATGCTTTGCAATTGCCAGCAAAGTGGTAGAGAGTGTATGTCAGTGACCACTTACCATGGAGACTGTGTTAAAGACGACAGTGGGCGGATGAGGGGCAGGGGCAGGCCTGGGAAATGAGATGGATCCCAGACCCTGGTGAGATCCAAAAGTAGCAGGAACCAGCAGCTGCCTCCTTGCAGAGAGGTGAATGGCTGATGGTAATGTTTGCCTCTATGAAAGGCTGAAACTTCCAGCTGTCAGATGCTGTCAGCCTGTGTTGTCTATCAGCATCCCCACCCTCTAATTTTGGAAAGAAGATTGAATTTTTTCATGGTGCCCATGAAAGGTCGCTGACCTGAGGTTTTAGTCTCTGCTATGTCATTGACTGGTATTTGCCTGGGTAACACTCATTCTCTGTTAGTAGCTAAAAAAAGTGGAGTGTAAGTGGATTAAATACTTTAAGACAGCAGCTTAAAATTTTCTGTTTGCCCTGCTCTTCAGCAGAAGATGAGGTATTGAACTAAAAAAAAAAAAATCAAGGTGTGAAAATATCCACTTTGCTTAAAAGTAGTTTTTTTTTTCTTTCCCCTTTGCTGACAAAAGACCAGCTCCCTTTACGCCCACTTGCTATTTCTCTCTCGGTAGATGAAAATGGAACTTTTTCCCCTAGGTTTAAAGAAACCTTAAACTCTAAACTTGGAGTGATTGTTCTAAACCATGCGATTTATGGGACGTGAAAGAAGAGAATTAACTCTTCAGGAACTAGCACTTCTCTCCCACAGGCTTCCAGCCCCCTGGGTATATTGAGAACAGCATACACTGTAGCCAAATTCTGCAGCGACAGTATTTTAGACTTGTGCAATTTTCTTGCCAGAGGCGAAGGATATTCTGGGAAATCAGCCAGGAGAAACTTACAATAAGCAGGGCAAGTGGTATAAATGTAAGAATGGGGTGGGATGCTTGGATGTGGAAACAGTTGGCCTGGGATTGTGTTCAAACTGCATGGCAGCCTCAGGAAAGGAAGCTTGAGTGAAGGCATTTATAAATGCTAGGGCTTTGTATAGACCCATCCTATTAATACTAAGAAACTTAAAGGGAGAGAAAAAGATAAACATGTTACTCTTGGGCCATAAAGACAATTGGATCAACACTTTGGGTACATACATCATCAGTTTCCAAGTTAAAAGGATCTGGCTTTCTTCGGTACTACTCACATGACAGAATAGTAAGCCAAAGCACTATAAAGCAAACGAGGAGGGAACGCACGTCCAAAGCAGCCAGGGTGTTCAATTTACTTATTAGTGTTCCTTTATTTCTGCTTTCTGTGCTAGAATAGAATGGAAGGGGCAGAACCTCTGGCCCTGGCGAAATGTCCTGTCTTCATTGAACTTAAGCTTTTTTTTTTTTTTTTTTTTCCCCCCACGTATGCACACGAGATCCAGTTCCAGCATAGACAAGTTGATCTTAAATCTAAGCATGTTAAGTGCATCGAGCAGGAAGTGACTGCAGCAAGAAAAAGTTAGAAGATAAATAGATTTAGTTGTTTAATGTGTGTAAGTATTGGTGATGGAGGGAGGATGCATCTCTGCTAAACAGGAATGCAGAGGATATATTTACTCACATAGAAAGCAAGGTGCATGCAAAGAAAGGTGTTCTGCAAAGCCTTCTGAGGGAGAAAGCAGTGGAGGGAGAAAGACCACTGGAATAGAAAAGAGAAGAAAAGCTCATGGAATCTGTACATTCCAGTCATAACATCCCCAACATGAAAAAAATTTTGCTGTAAAAAAAGAAAAAGGTATTTGGTGAAATAAGACCTTATGTGTTTCTCCAAAACCACTGAACACTTTCAGCTCCAGTTCCTTCTCATGCCAAGTATGTTGAGGTAACCACATTGTGCTGTTTGAAAACAAGTTTTCTTATTTTAGAACTGTGTGCTACTCAGGCTTCGTGTCTGCTCAAGCCCAGTATTTGCTGGTTGAGTAGAGATATTTCTGCAGAGAGCTCAAGGTGAGGCTGGGAGCGTTCTACAGAACAGAGAAGAGTCCCCAGATCAGGCAAAACATTTGCCTACAGGTTGAGTTTGTATACTTAGCACTCCACCCAGTGTGGCCTCTTGGCTCTGCATCCAACTAGTTAAATTCCTCTAAAGTGTCAATGTCAAACTCACCTTCCCACACAATGAAAAATTATTCCTGTTCCCACCTTCATCACTTTCCCTTCCATCTGCTCCCTTATGTTGTGGTGTGCACTGGAGAAGTACCCATCTCACGGCCACAACTCTACCATCACCAAAGCCAAAAGCTGTAAAGAAATGTGGGTGCTAACTCCTGCTTGAGCAACTCTCTGGGGTGTTGTTGGGAATATGCTAGATCTGGCCATGCTTTTATCTGCCTAACTGCAGGGTGATCTGTCTTCTTTACTGTTACTCAGCTTCTTTTTAGTTGCTGCTACTGGTGCCAGATCCTAAATGGACAGCCAGGCCCAAGGCTGGATTGCAAGGGGTTGGAACCCCTCTGTGGTTGCTGCTGCCCAGATGCAGTACTGGTGGAAGGTGTTCCTTTTTGACCTGAACTAGGCTAATGAAGTGAGCATGCTGCTTTGGCAGGGATTTGGGAGCTGAAGGAACCAAAGTGTTGCTTGCTTTCTCTGCCTCAGTTCCTCTGAGAATAGTGGGATGTATGAAAAGCATAAAATCATTCCACAAGAAGTCTTCATCCCTGTAATGTATTCGAACAGGCAAAGTGTAAATGAGAAATGAAGAAAGAGGGAAGAAACAGCAACTGTGTTGTTGCCCGTATTCTCTTATCCTTCTTGGGAGCTGTGCTTCTCCTGCTCCTTAGTCTAGGTTGATTGTAAAGTTAAATCACAATATGCTGTGGAACAGCCTTCATTACATTTTCTCCTTAAAAGGAAAAGATGGTTGGAGGGACATTTTTGTGAAGAATCTCTTCTAAAGTAGCACAGGAGAACAAGACCAACTTCCCTGCCTTTGAAGCCTCATCAGAAGCGAGTATGAAATCTGTGAACCTTAAGGATTGTACTATGGTGGAAGTATTGGCCATTTTTGTTCATTTTCATTGCTTTACTCTAAATGTTTCTCGAAGTAGAGGGAGGGCTGTGTCTGCTCACCCATGCTGTGCAACTTACCCAAGTATTTGTAAATTGGAAATACTGTAGCCTGGAACATTGGTTTCAGCTGGTGAATAGATTCTTTCCCAATCCATGTCCTTCTAGCCTTGCTGCGCAGCTGACGTCTAATGTAGGTTAACAATCTCTCTTTTTGGTAGTGCAGACAGATGCACGATAGATGTCTAACATTTCTGCTATTTCCTTTGCTTCTGACTCTAGTTGCTCATTCTTCAGAGGACAGATCACTTCCTTCAACAGTTGTCTATTATATACAGTACATACCAATGTAAGAAGAATGTTTAAGCATTCAAGATGTTCTGTAGCTGTCCATGCTAATTTTGTTTGTATGCCTCTGACAGGCTGGATTTCTTTTTCTCCACTTGTTTTTCAATTTATTTTTTTTTTCCTGGGTATAGTGGTTGATTGTGCATGTGGAAATGCTTTGGGATGGGTGAAAGGAACTGTCATGTCCTTTTTGTTGCACATGGAGGAGGAACAGCCATGAGACTTAGTCTGGATTAAAAAAAACGTGAAAACACTAGAACTAATCCTCTACTCATGACACATAGTAAGTTCCTCTTTATTTTGACCCACATTACATCTTGGTAATAGGAAGTAGGTCATCAAAATAATAGCAGATGCAACTGGAACACTTCTGAAATCCTCTAAATTTCCCAAATCCTTCTCAGCTGTGCAAAGCAGATATGTTGCTGATGATACCAGAACATCTGATTTCTCCTGGGAATAAATGAAGATAATGCTTCTGCTCCTTTTATTTCATCTGTTAGTCAGCTTTGATATGTTGACTACAAAGGGCTCACTGGGCCACTATAGTAGAAATGAATGGAGTTGTGTTTGGGAGTTCATTGTTCTTCAGGAGTTTTTAAAGGTAACTTGTCTGCCTAACCCTCTGACTCCTCTAGGGCATTACTGGATAGAAAGCCAGTAGAAAAGTGCATAAAAGCCTTGAACCCTATTGTGCAAACACAACAGGTGCAGTGGAAGGATAACTCTGGTGTCTTTCCAGCACCTAGTTAATGGTAATGACTCATGCTTCATCTGGATAAAGTTGACACAATCTAGCGGACTTGGAAGAGGCAAGTAGAACACAGAGAGATATCATCCTCCTCGGCTTCCGACAAAGGGAGTGTACTGCTGATTTAAGTCTGGATTTCAATTGCTTTCAGGAGGCCTCAACAGCTGGATATCAGCATCTAGCCCAGATTTTTCTGTCCGCTAAGGATCTTCTCCTCTTACCCATGTCTCTGTTTTCATGAATGCTTTGAATGGCAAGAGATGCAAAGCACATGCAAGCAACAAAACCTCAAAAGATGTTCTGACTTCAGAGCTTTCCAGGAGTATTTCTAGTCTTGTCTTAAAAATACTTTAGGATCTTTCTCTTTCTGCACATTTAGTAGAAGTGTAGTCATCCATGCTGAGAAACCTTGCCTATGAGCTCCCATATAGTGTTTTTAACCTAGATTTCTGAAGCAGTATGACTTAGGCGCTTGTCTTTTGTCAGACTTCATCCTCCTGCTAGGACTTTTTGGTTGATTTCAGCTAGGCTGGGCAGAGTTGTAGTAATTTGCTATCTTTCTACTTGCTTCAGAGAAAAGCAAGCAGCTATGAGAAAGAGAGAAAGAAAAGTCTGTAGCACCTCTGAAAAGATGTCAGAGAAGTTGCATGAGAAGATATTATGAGTGTGTGCCCGTTTAGGCTGGGATGGAGTTCATTTTCCTCACAGTAGCTAGCATGGGCCTGTGTTTTGTATTTGTACCGAAAACTGTGTTGATAACACAGGAGAGTTTTAGTTGCCTCTGAGCAGTGCTTACACAGAGTCATGGGCCTTTTCTACCTCTCACACCACCCCGCTAGCAAGTAGGCTGGGGCTGCACAGGAAGTTGGGAGGGGACACAGCTGGGACAGCTGACACCAACTGGCCAAAGGGATATTCCAGACCGTATGGCATTGTGCTCAGCATATAAAGCTGAGGGAAGAAGGAGGAAGGGGGGTGGGGGGGGATGTTCAGAGTGATGGCATTTGTCTTCCCAAGTAACTGTTACGTGTGATGGAGCCCTGCTTTCCTGGAGATGGCTGAACACCTGCTCGCCGATGGAAAGTAGTGAATGAATTCCTTTTTTGCTTTGCTTGTGTGCACACCTTTTGGTTTACATATTAAACTGCCTTTATCTCACCCTACGAGTTTTCTCACTTTTACCCTTCCAATTTTCTCCCTCACATGGGGGAGTGAGTGAGTGCTTGTGTAGTGCTTAGTTGCCCACTGGAGTTAAACCATGACAGGCTTAGATTTGTTTGCCTTCTGCAAAGGTTTCCTTTTCTTCACGGGTGCTTTGTAAGGCTGAATTTTGGCTAATGCAATGGAAGACGGAGACTGAAAGACAACTTAAGCTATTTAGTTAAAGAGTTTTTGTGTTCTGTAAGTGTTGTTTTATTGTGGCTTGGATGAATTTCTCTATAATATGAATACTACTTAAGATATTTTTGTTTTGCCTTTTTTAAGCCTCTAGCTGCTAGTTCATAGATCCTTGGAGAGGTACTTAACAAGCTGGAAAAAAATATCAGAATGAAACAGACAAAAAAAAAAGCGGAAAGGTTGCATGCATCCTTGATGTATAATGCAGTAATATTTCGGTTGCAATACAAATGATCTGTTTACCGTGGAGTCATTCTGTACTGTGATAATAAAAGCACATTTCTTCCTGGAACAACCCATTGCTGTGTGCAGATCAAAACCATTAATTCATGGGGTTGTTCTTCTTGCTCCTGTGTCTCAGGTGTGAGCATCCCCAGGCACCAAATGGAATCAACAAAAATTCTGCTTATCACACTGGTATCATCTTCACCCAGAGGAGAACTTGGCTTTTAGACCTTGTGTCACATTTTAAGAAAAATAATATTGACTCATGTTATTTCAAAATCGTTGTTTATAGCCAGCAAATTTTAAATTAAAAGTCAGGCACGTTTTCCTTTTATGCTTGTTGCTAAATAAGCCGTGGAAAAGGTTTCTCTTTGCAGAACTGCTCTTTTTCCCCAAGACTATTATGTTTCATGTGCTCTAGTTCATCCCAAGATCGTGCTATTGTTCTCTTCAAAGTTTCCTAGGCCATTAATCTCTCTCTATGGTTTCCGTTTGGCCTCGGGATAGGTCAGCTGGAAATCGCATTGCTGAAGAATATTCTGGTCTTCAGAACACAAAAAAAAAAAAGGAGTGAGGAGAGCCTCCAAGTACTGTTAGTTCTTAATTCAGAGTGTACAACTATGTAAACCCATAAAGGCTGTGTTACCCAATCCTTTATCTCCTCAAGGCCAGCAGAATATAGTAGGCATCAGACACCATGTTCAACAGCATTCTCTTGTTGAAAACACTCACTTTTTAACATCATATTTCCATGCTGCTCATTTTTTCTCCTTTGTCTTTATCCACCAGGGGCCACTGTATTGAATATGACAGCTCAAAATGTGTGTTTAAGGCTCAGTGACACGCTGCTAATACTGCAGCTGCAGAGGAACAGTTATGGCAATCGAACCCTGTGAGCCGCTGTAGTGTTGCAGATCCATCAGCCTTTCCATTGTGACTCCTTGCTCCCGGAGGATTTATAGGCGCGTTTTTGAGAGGACTCCAGTAACTAAAATAAAGATGTATTTGTCTCCACAGAAATGTTGCGGCCACATATGTGCCTATTTGGAGAAAACAAAAAAAAAAACCAAACTGAAGACCCATCAAGCCTGTGCTGTAGTGCCTATACTGATGGATTTTCAAAGTCTTGTCTTACAGCATGTGACTTCTAACCTGGTTTTACATCTGTATTTACTGTTTCTGACTGATATATGGGACAAATTAAAGTGTTTCTAGCAAGGACAGGAAAGGTTAACTTGGTGACTTTCTGAATAAGTATGTAATAGTTTTTCATTGTTCAGATTTTTTTCTTTACGTCTAAGATTTCTGCTTCATTCAAGGCACAAGGTGGTTATACGCTGGGGCAGAATTTGTGTTGAGCAGAGAGGCAGGAGCATATTGTGAGCTGGAAAAAGGCCAAGGAGTACAGATGACACAGGAGGATGCCCTTATGAAGGCAGCTGAATAGCACCTTGCTGTGCTGAAGTCTATGCCAGCTTTTGCCCCCGAAAGTCTTGGTTATTGTTAGGGAAGTTTTCTGAGCCAAATTTCCTGTGGATGGCCACAGGATGGCCATGTGTTTCTCACTTCATGGGTTGGTCAGTTTAAGGTGCTGGCACTGAACTGGCAATTACAGCCCCAAGGAAAGAGCAGAGGAGCTGTAACTCTTACATAGCAATTTGGACACTCCATGCAGAAGATGCTTGGCTGGAAGTTGAGTGAGTGGTGCCCACATCCTGAGCTGGTTTGATGATGCATTGCCATGTTACAGCAGGACTGAGCCTGTGCTAATAAACCTGTCTCTCAGCAGGGGCTGTGGCTTGTTAGCAGATAGATTTCCATTGTCAGAATGGAGGGGCCCTGTGAAAAGGACATCAACTGAGGACAAATGCTTAAACTTTTCTGTTAACTGGTGTAGTCTAGAGAGAAAGCACACAGGCTTACTTCTGGGGTGCATGAGTGGCTCCCTGTGGAAGGAAACTCTTGGTGGAGGAAGTTCCCAAAATGTTAAATGCCCAAAAGGTGCTGGATTCCAGCCATTCCCTACACACAGGTCTCCTGAGAAAAGGGCTCATGGGACCACATGATAGCAAACCAATTTCTTTTATACATGCACGAGGTGACCAAGTTTGAGTCACACAAGCAATTTTGCCACCTCAGCATAATATTATTCCGGTCTCTTTGAAGAAAAAACCTCCCACCTGTTTATTGTTGAACATAGCAGAAAGCTCATTTTTTCTGCGTCCAGTGCAGCAAGTGCGTACCTGAAGGCGATACCCACAGGGACTGATCACGTACCTGGTGTCAGCACTGTTCACTGGCAGCTGGAAAGGAGGTCTGCTGAAGTATGTCGGACAAACATGTCCTAATGAGGAGAGGGACTCCTAGATCTAGGGGACATTTCTATTTCATTTTGCATCAGAAGCCCGTGATTTGGGAGACTGAAGTCTAAGGTTCAGACTGCGGTGCTGAGTTTGTGTAGTTAAATCTTGTTTTTAAAACACTGCCTCCCTGATATATTTTTGGCCTGTATCTTTATTTAGGTACTGATCTCCAAGAAACACCATAGTTACCTGCTGACTGGGAACTCTTGATCCCGCAGCTGCAAGCTCCTCTTACCTAGGGAAAAAAGGACTCTAGATTAGCTCTTTTAACTTTGGTTGTTGTGCCCAGACTGCCAAGAAATGTATTTTTGAGGGAGGCCTACTGCATGCTCCCTGGTTGCAGCCTCAGGCTACAGCCTCCTGTTACCTCATCCCCAAACACTAGGCACGTGCCTCTCCCGTGCGAGATCCCATATGTGGGTTTCCATCTCTTCCAGGTCAGACATGCATCCCTGTCATATGACTGTGCATTTAGGGTTGATATCAGTGTTAGAGGGAGGAAATTCAGAGAAATGTGCATCGGCAGAACTCATCTGGACTTCTCAGAGGGAAGTGGAGAGTGAGGCTGCAAACTGTGACTAAGAAGTGGCTGCATCCAATAAAAAGGGGAGGATCTAAAATGTTATCCTCCATCTTCCTGTTCACAACCTTTCATAAAGCTGGCATGATCTTAAGGATAACTCCAAATTTTACTCCAGCCATTATGCCAGAAACACCTTATGTTAGAAGGGACATAACAGAACAGTTAGGCAGACATTCCACATCTGCTCTGCTCTTCTACAAACCCTTTCCACTGCCAAGTTTGATTTATGATGTATGCAGAAATCCTCATTTGATTCCTAATCTAGCATTTAACCATGCAGTCCTTATTTGTTGGTAGCTCTTTCTAGGAAGGATCAGTCTCATTTAGCCTCCAACAATCTTTCTTTGTTAGCGAAGTACTCAAGTCATCTGGATTTCAGCTGTTGCTCTTCCCTGGCCCCCTTCCCCTCCAAATTATTGGAGATTTAGCTGTCTCCAGAAAAACAGAACGTGTTGGCTGTACAGAGACCCCATTGTACTGCCCAATCAAAGAGAAACCGCCACCATGTGAAATGAAACATGGCCTGGGGCAAGCATGAATCGGGTAATTGCTGGTGTTTGTGAACTTGCTCTTGCTCTTCTGGAGCAGATGCAGACTCAAAGGTAATGATGAGTTAGGGTCAGCTCACTAACACATTTTGAAGTAAGGTAATAGTATTTTGGAAGGGTAGGAGCAAACAGTACAAGTATTCCTTTTGTTTTCATTTGGATTTTTTGGTGGGGATGTCACCTCTGAATAAGTAATATGCATCTATAAGTTTGTAACCGATTGCCGTGTACTTACAGAGTTCAAAAGAAATCAGGATGGAAATGTAAAACAATAGATGAGTAAGCAGCATCGTTGCTTGTGTGCAGTAACAGAGTTAAATACCTGCTGGGAAGAAGAAACTTCTTAGTTTTAGTGCTGATAAAATCGGTTTGCCCAAATTGAAAAGCAGGAAATAAAACACTAAACTGTTTTATAACCTAGCCTAGAAAAGGAACAGGGTAGTGCAGTGAGTCCAGCTGTCTGTGAGGCTGACTGACTGATACACCCTCTCACAAAAATGCCAGAAAAACATATGCTTATGCACCCTCAGAGTGCAAGGCAGGCTGGAGGTGGTGTTCACGGGTGCAACAGGGAGACTGTAAGAGATGATAGAGTAAAACCTGGGTTTTAGGGTTTTTACTGTTTTCACTTACTGATCTAAGCACTCTGTACCATTGGGAGAAAGGATAAATGCTTCTGTTGAGGGAAAAGTCTGGTTTTGAGATAACTTATTCTTCCTGTATGTCAAAGGGCGAGGGGCCCTATGGCTACCACACCTATGAATCCATAGTGCTTATGTGTTCAAGAGTGGTGGATGTAGCAGCCCTCGGGGGCCCTTTCTAATAGTGAGGTGCAGGAAGTTTGGTATGTTGTATAGGAGGGTCACTTGAGGGGTCTAAAATAGGTCTGAGGCACTGTTCGGGTCTCTTGAAGAGAACCTCTGAGAAGCCAGCGTTGCGCATAGAAGAAAGCTCCTATGATGGATATGTTTACCAAAGATTACAATGAGGTGGTTGAGTAGGAAGAAAAATAGAGCAAGAAGCAAGCTTTGATTTTGTTCAGAAAAACTCTTTTGTCCTGTACAGCAGTGAGATTTTGTGGATATGGAAGATACCAAATGGAACTAGATAGGAACAACTCGAGCATTAGGAGTTTCATCCTGGAGCTCTGAGCTGCATGTCTTCTGGTGTGCTGCTGCTTTCGTGTGGAACAGGGTCTCTGTTGTGGCCCCTGCAGTAATTAATGGCATTCAGAACCAAGTCTGCAAAAAGCTACAGCAAACAGAATATATCTGTTCAGAATGTTTTCCTGGAATGTCCCTAAACAAAAGCTAATTCCCTGGAGGGAAATGCTTTAGTGTCCTTTTGCTTGGAAATCATCAGATTTCAATCAGTTCTGAAAACTCATAATTGTAATAAAATGATTCTTTCCAAAAGATACTTGTGTTGTTTTCCACCCTGCTCAATGAGATCCATATTCCATGGCACTGACTGTAAGTGAATGGCTTGAAGATAAATGAATGTCTTATCGTAAATGTGGTTTTACTTTGTCGTGGGGAGATACCAGCCAATTAAGTTCTGAAACAATAGATTTTTACATTTATTTTCTTACTAAAAAAGCTTTCTAAAAAAAAAATCTATTAATGCTATAGGAGCAAATGGCATTTTTAACCCTGCTGTGGTTATTGCAGGTTATTGGTTATTGTAGTCTGACATAGGAAAGGAAGTTAGGGACAGAAGTTCAGTTTTATTTCCAGTTGAGATTTTTGAGAGTCTAAGTTTCTCTCCATTTATTCATAACTTAGCAACAATTTGGACTCATTTAATAAGATGCTTAAATTACTTGCAAAGAAGTGTGAGTATTTCCTTAAATGAGGTGGTATGGTACGTGCAGATGCATAACCATGAACGTCTAGTTTCTGATTTGTGCATCCCACCCCAGTCTCTGGAACTGGGATGAAGATTCAGGATTATTAGTTACAATGCTCCTTGCTAGTGTACTGAAGGGTGCTTTACAAGACGCTGTCCCTGTCCTCTGAAAGAGAATAAATTGTGAGAGCAGAGATGGAACCCATTCTGAGCCAAATAAATATCACTGTAAAATATGCTTTGAGTACTTCCTGTGGGCACTGCAGAGGCAGTGAGCCTGGACGGAGAGTGTGGAAAGAGATGGCTTTGTTAAAGTGCTGATATGTGGGAAACATTGGATTAAAGGGGAACAACAGAACAAAACCACTTGAGAAATGTGTCTGCTGAACAGGGAAGAAAGAGTCCCCGAGGCAGGTTGTGGGCTTGTTCTCACCCGCTCGAGCGGGTGTCCGTGTAACTTGTTGAGACAAGTTGCCCGACTGGTGGTAGCAGTGCCTGCACTGGGAGCTGGAGGGAGACTGAAAAACCACATAGTTGCTGCCACATCACATGGTAAAGACCGATGTTCCAGTCAGTGGGAAGGAGCTTGGGAATGAGCTGTAGACCCCCCGACCCTGCCCCCTCAAGGTTCCCCTCCCTCATACCTAGCTTGACCCTGTTTCATTTTTGCTCTGAGCTGTGGCATAGAGGGGAAGAGTGAAGAGGAAGAGAAGACCTTGTCCCTCCTGTCTAAGCTCCAGGATATGTTCATAGGCTTTGTAGAATCAAGGTCTTGAAACAATATTTAAGAGTTAAGTTCAGCTGCCAGAGACCTACCTACTGCACCTTTTCCCTTTACCTACTGTAGATTGTTGTGGGACACAAGTAATGTGAACCCTTGCATAAGTGTGATGGCCACTGGTTCTAAGATCTTAAGCCAGTGGTGCAAGGATATAAACAGGAGGCCATTTAAAACAGTAAGATTAAATCCCTTGTTCCTCTCTGAAAAGTGGAACTTTTATATATTTGGCTTTCTTATTCCCCTTTGCCCTCACAGATCCAGATTTACTAAGGCACCCTCAGGATGAGGACAGTTCCCTACCCTGGGTTCAGTTCAGCTCAAAGTAGAAGTCCCAAATGAGGTGGCTTTTTGTTCTGTTTCTTCTAAGCTGAATCAGTCACGAATACTGAGATCGACCACTTAAGCAGAGGCTCCTTTGTGGTTTCAAAGGATTGTCTTCCAAATTTAGCATGTTTCCAAATTTTTTCCTACTCTTCTGTTCTTGGTGCTGGATCATCTGCCAGCTTTGTCAGCCAGGATGAAATGTGTATAGTGGACTCAGGCATTTTCATCGAAAACTTTCAGATAATTACAAAGTAATAAGTAGATAATTTTCACCGTCCTTGGAGAGTTAAGTTTTTACAATTGTTGGCCAGGCCTTTTGACACAAAAAAAAAATCAGAAAAGAAAAACAAGTTTCCTCATGCTGAGGAAAGAAAAATCTCTCTCTCATTTTTGATGGCTAACCAGTCTTGAATAGGAACTGTCTGACAAGCATTCAGATATAGCAGTCATGTACAAGCTACATGTTATTCAGTTTGTAACACTACAAATCAAGACTCTGAAGAAACTGCTAACAGCTGCCCATATTTCATTCAGCAGCAAAATTGGAAGATGAAGAGGTAATTTAATGGCAAACCCCTTTCTTAGCAGCTTGAAGGCTCCCTTTTGAATTGGATTGTGGAAATAGTTATTCTGGTCTTAGTAATGCTTAAAGATAGACCAAAATATAAGAAGAGGGGATTGTACTGAACTCAAATCTTAGATCCAAGCTCCCTGAATTTAGGGATTGTTTGGATCTGGATCTAAACTGTGTGTCTTGAGTCCACTGCTGATGGAAAAATAAAGAATAAAAATGATCCTGACAGCCATTAGTTCCTTGTAACGGAGAATAACCTGGTTTGTTGTATGTCTGAGTTCTCAGTACACTGAGAAACTGTCACTTTATGTGAATTTATCCCAAGTTATTAAAACATAGTTTTAAGTACTCTGCATTGACCTTTGAAGCAACACACACTAATTTACTTATTACCATAGTGGTTCACTATCTACTTTAATAGTGCATTTTTTAAATACTTAATTTTTATTCCTGAGTTATGATCTGAAAGTGTTAAATCCATGAAGGAAGTGGGAGAGA